>CM076577.1:1247924771-1248032271 GCA_034641835.2 Pinus albicaulis
CAGAATTTTCCTCATCTCATGGAGGATTTCAACGCAATGGGGACCATTGCTTCCTAAGGAGGGAGGAATGATCCAGGTGGATATCGGTGGCCACCCACCTATTCCATTTGGACCAGCACCATCAATTCTTGCAGCTTTTCACATTCAGCACAACTTACTATTTTTAGCAGGTTTTCGGGTCCTCCACTCTCGGAGCCATTTTGGGGGCTTAACGATCCAGGTGGATATTGGTGGCCACCCACCTATTCCATTTGAACCCCCATCATCAGTTCTTTCAGTTTTCAAGTTGCAACAAAACTTACTATTTTTAGCAGTTTTTCGGGTCCTGAACTTCCGGAGCCGTTTTGAGGCCCTAAACGACGTTTTTTGGGCATTTTTTTACCAGCGAATTTCATGGAATGAAATTCGCTCCGAAATTTGTGGTCCTCGGATAGATCTTTCGAACGAGCTAATGAGCGCATCAAACGGAGATCGGGTGCCAAAGTTACGCCCCCGGGAAGTTGAACCACCAATTTACACAAACGGGCGCCCACAGTTTTGGCGCCTCATCTCCTATGGTTAGGTTTTTGGACGTTTCGGATTCTACATTGTTTCTCAATAATAAATAGGCCCTCGAGCCTCATTGTAACACAAATGAGGTCTCGTAGGGCCATCACAACTTTTCGTAGATTCGCTACCAAGACCCTAGCTATTTTATTTCCATTATGTCCGTAAGCATATTTCGTTATTAATGAAATGACGATTATTTCCCACGACTCGTATTTATGGTTATGTCTTTATTCGTTGTGCCTCTCGCCAAGATCCTGATCGTTGTATCGAGTTGGTCCTGCTCTTTCTTTGTTTTTCTTTTCATGTCCCCAACGCGGTCAGGGTATAAGGAGTTAGGGCTCGATCTGGTTGAACCCTTGCAAGATCAGCCTCGCAAACCCCGACGACCTCCCATGGCGGAAGAAAAGAAAGACGAGGGAGCAGGAGATCCTATCAAAATACTACTCGAGGAGGCCCTCGAGAAACAAAGGAATGCGATGATGGATAACTTTGCTCAAATCCTTCAACGACTGCCCACATATGGCGCATCTGCATCCAACAGCCACTCTGGAGGCGCCACTCCCTTCAAGGTACAGGTAAACTTTGACATTCCTATATTTGAATGAAAAATAGATGCAGACGCTGTAGACAGATGGTTAAATTTGTTGGAAGGGTATTTCTCGGTCCATGACTTCTCTGACCGAGAAAAGATTATTTTTGCACTCCTCAAAGTCGCCCCCCATGTCAAAGACTGGTGGGAAACCTACCGTGAGCAAGAGGGCGAAGGGGAACCCTCTCTGTTCTCGACCACACCCACTTGGAATTCGTTCCGAGACGGCATCAAGGAACAATATTACCCCGTGGGGAGCTATGAAGACAAATACATCCAATGGACCACGCTGCGGCAACAAAAGGATCAAGATGTGCACGAACTGACGAATCTGTTCCATACCCTGCGCACAAAGTTGGGTATTAAAGATTCAGAGAGACATTTGGTGCTCAAGTACCGCGGTTGTCTGCACAAACACATTCAGGAGGAAATGGAGTTCCTCGACATTACATCGCTTGGCACGACATATCGCTATGCCGACAAGATCGAGCAGAAATTTAAGCAGAAGAAGCGAGACTTTGGATCTGCAAATCTGAAAGGTGCCCCCGAACCAAAGAACAAGGGGCAAGGCCAAAGCAATACGACTCAAAACAACACCAAAAATCCAAAGAAGGACACATGGAAGTGGTGTGACTTTCATAACAGCCCCACTCACAGCACAAACGAGTGTCGGGCCAAACAGTCTTTGGTGGCCGAACTAAAGGCACCAAAATCAGATGCATTTTATGATCCTGAGTTAGAACCAGACAAAGGCAATGACAAAGGGAAGCAGATCATTGATGCAGATCCCAGTGCCATTGTTTCCACCACCAAGATCCAGAAGGAGGGTCCGTGTGAGGATCCGCAGAGGGGCGCCTTCCGCCGCGTGCTGTGGGGTTGCCCTCCGTGCACCGTCGATATACGAAGTCAAAGAACCTCATTTCAAACAGAGGGTCGAAGCCGCCGGCCTACCGACCATGGCACACCCGGCGAGCTCGTATACCACCTGGGGTGGTTCACCCGTGGAGAGATCTCCGCATCCGCCGCGTTGCCGCCTTCCATACGAAAGAAGTCATTCACGATGAGGTATTGTAATGATGTTGCCCTTCGATGTAATAAATGTATTATTGGGCCACGACATTGGTGGAGGCGACATGTCGTGTATGGCCCAGCTCGTCGTTATTATTACTTTGGGAAATAATTTGTCAGTATAGTAGAGGTAGTACCGCCTCTTGTCATCTCTTTGACTACTGCAAAACAACGCAGTAAGATTGTTTCCCAAACCAGGAAATTCATTTTCATTACGACTCACTCACAGGGAAAGAAGAATATTATGGACACAACCTTGAAACAGGGCTCCCTTGCACGACTGCAACAGATGGACAAAGTTATGGAGGAATACGATGACAATTTCTCCTCACTCATAAAGGTTCCTCTACACTGTTAGGACAAGCACTCCATTGATTTGACTCCCAACGCACCATCGCCTGATGTTGCCATACATCCTGCAACTACACATACAGAATCCAAACATGTACTATCTGAGGCTGATAAAGAAACCAAATTTACTAAACGCATCCAGCATGTCCACCCGCAGGTCCATGACATCTTCAACACATCTAATACTCAGTTCAACAGAATTTGCCTCATCTCATGGAGGATCTCAACACAATGGGGACCATTGCTTCCTAAGGAGGGAGGAATGATCCAGGTGGATATCGGTGGCCACCCACCTATTCCATTTGGACCAGCACCATCAATTCTTGTAGCTTTTCACATTCAACACAACTTACTATTTTTAGCAGGTTTTCGGGTCCTCCACTCTCGGAGCCGTTTTGGGGGCTTAATGATCCAGGTGGATATTGGTGGCCACCCACCTATTCCACTTGGCTCCCCACCATTGTCTCTTTCAGTTTTTCAGTTTCGGCATAACTTACTATTTTTAGCAGTTTTTCGGGTCCTGAACTTCCGGAGCCGTTTTGAGGCCCTAAACGACGTTTTTTGGGTATGAAAGCGCTAGCGAATTTTCTGATAAAATTCGCCCCGACAGCTGTAGTCCTCGGATGGAGCTTTCTAATGATGTATCATGTGCGTCAAACGGAGATAGTATGCCAAAGTTACGTCCCTGGGAAGTTGAAACACCAATTTACCCAAACGGGGCCCATAGTTTTGGCGCTTCATCTCCTAGGGTTAGGTTTTTGGGATGTTTAGGGTTCTCCATTGTTTCTCAATAATAAATAGCCCCTCGAGCCTCATTGTAACGCAGTTCAGAGGCCTGTAGCCTCCACATCTCTTCTCAGAGATAGCTACCAGTGCCCTAGCTAGTCTTATTTGCATTCTGTTTGTAAGAAAATTTCAGTTCTTTGATATTAATGAAATTAAGTGTTATTTCCACTGCATCTCTGTATTTATGGTTATGTGTTTATTCTGTTGCGTTCCTGCATAAATCCGGATCAGTGGTATCAGAGGGGTCTGCTTTTTCTCGATCCTTCTTTGCATGTCCCCAACGAGGTCGGGGTATAAGGAGCTAGGGCTTGATCTGGTGGAACCCTTTCAAGATCAGCCTCGCAAACCCCGACGACCTCCGATGGCAGAAGAAAAGAAAGATGAGGGAGCAAGAGATCCTGTCAAAATACTGCTCGAGGAGGCCCTCGAGAAACAAAGGAACGTGATGATGGATAACTTTTCTCAAATCCTTCAACGATTGCCCACATATGGCGCATCTGCATCCAACAACCACTCTGGAGGTGCCACTCCCTTCAAGGTACAGGTAAAATTTGACATTCCTATATTTGAAGGAAACATAGATGCAGACGCCGTAGACAGATGGTTAAATTTTTTGGAAGGGTATTTCTCAGTCCATGACTTCTCTGACCGAGAAAAGAATATTTTTGCACTCCTCAAAGTCGTCCCCCATGTCAAAGACCGGTGGAAACCTACCGTGAGCAAGAGGGCGAAGGGGAACCTCTCTCTCAGCCCCACACCCACTTGAACCATTCCGTACTCGCACTAAGTGAACAACATACTCTTGGGAGCTATGAGGACAAATACATCCAATGGACTCACACAAGGGCAACAAAAGGATCCAAGATGTGAACGAACCGACGAATTTGTTCCATACCCTGTGCACAAAGTTGGGTATTAAAGATTCGGAGAGACATTTGGTTCTCAAGTACCGTGGCTGTCTGCAAAAACACATTCAGGAGGAAATGGAGTTCCTCAACATTACATCGCTTGGCACGGCATATCGTTATGCCGCCAAGATCGAGCAGAAATTTAAGCAGAAGAAGCGAGACTTTGGATCTGCAAATCTGAAAGGTGCCCCCGAACCAAAGAACAAGGGGCAAGGCCAAAGCAATGCGACTCAGAACAACACCACAAATCCAAAGAAGGACACAGGGAAGTGGTGTGAATTTCATAACAGCCCCACTCACAGCACAAACGAGTGTCGGGCCAAACAGTCTTTGGTGGCTGAACTAAAGGCACCCGAATCAGATGCATTTTCTGATCCTGAGCTAGAACCAGACAAAGGCAATGACAAAGGGAAGCAGATCATTGATGCGGATCCCAGTGCCATTGTTTCCACCACCAAGATCCAGAAGGAGGGTCCAGAGGATCCAGAGGAGGGGGAGCGCCTCTTCCAGTCGCAGATGTGGGTAAAGGGTTCTCTGTTGCAATTTCTCGTCGATAGCGGAAGCCAAAAGAACCACATTTTAGTAGAGGTCGTGAAGCGGCTCGGCCTACCGACCATAGCACACCCGCAGCCATATACCATCGGGTGGCTCCACCCAGGGAGAGATCTCCGCATCCGCCAGCAGTGCCGCCTTTAATACAGTATCGAGCCATTCACGGATGAGGTATTGTGTGATGTTGCTCCTCTTGATGTAGCTGATGTATTATTGGGCCAAACATACTTGTGGAGGCGACATGCTGTGTATGAGTCTAGGCCTCGTGCTGTTATTATTACTTTGGGAAATAACTTGTACAGGATACTAGAGGTAGTACCGCCTTCTCTCATCTCTTTAACTGCTGCAAAACAACGCGGTAAGATTTTTTTCCCAAACCAGGAAATTCATTTTCCTTACGACTCACTCACAGGGAAAAAAGAATATTGTGGCCACAACCTCGAAACAGGGCTCCCTTGCACGGCTGCAGCAGATGGGCAAAGTTATGGAGGAATACGATGACAATTTCTCCTCACTCATAAAGGTTCCTCTACACTGTCAGGACAAGCATTCCATTGATTTGACTCCCAACGCACCACCGCCTGATGTTGCCATACATCCTGCAACTACACATACAGAATCCAAACATGTACTGTCTAAGGCTGATAAAGAAACCAAATTTACTAAACGCATCCAGCATGTCCACCCGTAGGTCCATGACATCATCAATACATCTAATACTCAGTTCAACAAAATTTGCCTCATCTCATGGAGGATCTCAACGCAATGGGGACCATTGCTTCCTAAGGAGGGAGGAATGATCTAGGTGGATATCGGTGGCCACCCACCTATTCCATTTGGACCAGCACAATCAATTCTTGCAGCTTTTCACATTCAGCACAACTTACTATTTTTAGCAGGTTTTCGGGTCCTCCACTCTCGGAGCCGTTTTGGGGGCTTAATGATCCAGGTGGATATTGGTGGCCACGCACCTATTCCACTTGGCCCCCCACCATTGTCTCTTTCAGTTTTTTAGTTTCGGCATAACTTATTATTTTTAGCAGTTGTTCGGGTCCTGAACTTCCGGAGCCGTTTTGAGGCCCTAAACGACGTTTTTTGGGTATCGTTTTACCAGCAAATTTGATGATCAAATTCGTCTCGATAGTTGTAGTCCTCGGATAGAGATTTCTAATGATGTATCATGTGCATCAAACGGAGATAGTATTCCAAAGTTACATCCCTCGGAAGTTGAAACACCAATTTACCCAAACGGGGCCCATAGTTTTGGCGCTTCATCCCATAGGATTAGGTTTTTGGGATGTTTAGGGTTATCCATTTTTTCTCAATAATAAATAGGCCCTCGAGCCTCATTGTAACATAGTTCAGAGGCCTGTAGCCGCCACATCTCTTCTCAGAGATAACTACCAGTGCCCTGGCTAGTTTTATTTCCATTCTGTCTGTAAGAAAATTTCAGTTCTTTGATATTAATGAAATGAAGTGTTATTTCCGCTGCATCTCTGTATTTATGGTTATGTGTTTATTCTCGCTGGGTGCTCGCATAAATCCACTTAAGGGTCGAGGGGTCCGTTTTTCTCGATCCTTCTTTGCATGTCTCAAAGAAGGTCGGGGTAGCAGAGCTAGGCTTGATCTCGGTGGAACCCTCGTAAAGATCGCCGCAAACTCGACGACCTCCTGCGGCGGAAGAAAAGAAAGACGAAGGAGCAGGAGATCTTATCAAAATATTGCTCGAGGAGTCCCTCGAGAAACAAAGGAACGCGATGATGGATAAATTTTCTTAGATCCTTCAATGACTACCCACCTATGATGCATCTGCATCCAATAACAACTCTGGAGGTGCCTCTCCCTTCAAGGTATAGGTAAAATTTGACATTCCTATATTTGAAGGCCAGATAGATGTAGATGCCATAGATAGATGGTTGAATTTGCTGGAAGGGTATTTCTCGGTCAATGATTTCTCCGACCGAGAAAAGATTATTTTTTCACTCCTCAGAGCTGCCCCCCATGTCAAAGATTGGTGGGAAACCTACTGTGAGTAAGAGGACGAAGGCGAACCCTCTCTGTTCTCGACCACACACACTTGGAATTCGTTTCGAGACGGCATCAAGGAACAATATTACCCCATGGGGAGCTATGAGGACAAATATATCCAATGGACCATGCTGCAGCAGCAAAGGGATCAAGATGTGCAATTAACCGACGAAATCGGTTCCATACCCGGCGCACGTCAAATACGCTCCTAGGGTAGGTTCTGAGAGACAAGCAGGTGGCATACCGTTACTGCCTGCACAAACACATTCAGAGGAAATGGAGTTCCTCGACATTACATCGCTTGGCACGGCATATCGCTATGCCGCCAAGATCGAGCAGAAATTTAAGCAGAAGAAGCGAGACTTTAGATCTGCAAATCTAAAAGGTGCCCCCGAACCGAAGAACAAGGGGCAAGGCCAAAGCAATGCGACTTAGAACAACACCACAAATCCAAAGAAGGACACAGGGAAGTGGTGTGACTTTCATAACAACCCCACTCATAGCACAAACGAGTGTCGGGCCAAACATTCTTTGGTGGCCGAACTAAAGGCACCCAAATCAGATGCATTTTCTGATCCTGAGTTAGAACCAGAAAAAGGCAATGACAAAGGGAAGAAAATCATTGATGCGGATCCCAGTGCCATTGTTGCCACCACCAAGATCCAGAAGGAGGGTCCAGAGGATCCAGAGGAGGGGGAGCGCCTCTTCCACCAGTTGAGGGTAAAGGATCTCCGCCGCATCCAAGTACAGGGAAATTTAAGCCAAAAGAACCTCATTTCAGCAGACGTCGTGAAGCGGCTCGGCCTACCAACCATAGCACACCCGCAGCTGTATACCATCGGGTGGCTCCACCCAGGGAGAGATCTCCGCATCCGCCAGCAGTGCCGACTTCCATACAGTATTAAGCCATTCACGGATGAGGTATTGTGTGATGTTGCTCCTCTTGATGTAGCTGATGTATTATTGGGCCAACCATACTTGTGGAGGTGACATGCTGTGTATGAGTCTAGGCCTCGTGCTGTTATTATTACTTTGGGAAATAAATTGTACAACAGATACCAGCGGTAGTACCGCCTCCTGTCATCTTTTTGACTACTGCAAAACAACGCAGTAAGATTGTTTCCCAAACCAGGAAATTCAATTTCCTTACGACTCACTCACAGGGAAAGAAGAATATTGTGGCCACAACCTTGAAACAGGGCTCCCTTGCACGGCTGCAGCAGATGGACAAAGTTATGGAGGAATACATTAACAATTTCTCCTAACTCATAAAGGTTCCTCTACACTGTAAGGACAAGCACTCCATTGATTTGACTCCCAACGCACCACCGCCTGATGTTGCCATACATCCTGCAACTACACATACAAAATCCAAACATGTACTGTCTAAGGCTGATAAAGAAACCAAATTTACTAAACGCATTCAGCATGTCCACCCGCAGGTCCATGACATCTTCAATACATCTAATACTCAGTTCAACAGAATTTGCCTCATCTCATGGAGGATCTCAACGCAATGGGGACCATTGCTTCCTAAGGAGGGAGGAATGATCCAGGTGGATATCGGTGGCCACCCACCTATTCCATTTGGACCAGCACCATCAATTCTTGCAGCTTTTCACATTCAGCATAACTTACTATTTTTAGCAGGTTTTCGGGTCCTCCACTCTTGTAGCCGTTTTGGGGGCTTAATGATCCAGGTGGATATTGGTGGCCACCCACCTATTCCACTTGGTCCCCCACCATTTTCTATTTCAGTTTTTCAGTTTCGGCATAACTTACTATTTTTAGCAGTTTTTCAGGTCCTGAACTTCCGGAGCCGTTTTGAGGCCCTAAACGACGTTTTTTGGGCATCGTTTTACCAGCAAATTTGATCATCAAATTCATCCTGAAAGTTGTATTCCTCGGATGGAGCTTTCTAATGATGTATCATGTGCGTCAAACGGAGATAGTATGCCAAAGTTACGTCCCTGGGAAGTTGAAACACCAATTTACCCAAACGGGGCCCATAGTTTTGGCGCTTCATCTCCTAGGGTTAGGTTTTTGGATGTTTAGGGTTCTCCATTGTTTCTTAATAATAAATAGGCCCTCGAGCCTCATTGTAACTCAGTTCAGAGGCCTGTAGCCGCCACATCTCTTCTCAGAGATAGCTACCAGCGCCCTAGCTAGTTTTATTTCCATTATGTCTGTAAGCAAATTTCAGTTCTTTGATATTAATGAAATGAAGTGTTATTTCCGCTACATCTCTGTATTTATGGTTATATGTTTATTCCCGTTAAGTGCCTCGCATAACCGATCGTGGTATCGTAGGGGGTTCCGCTTTTTCTCGATCTCGCATGTCCCCAACGAGGTCGGGGTATAAGGAGTTAGGGCTCGATCTGGTTGAACCCTTGCAAGATCACCGCAAACTACTTACGACCTCCCATGGCGAAGAAAAGAAATACCAGGAAGGTGGAGATCCTATCAAATACCGCTTCGAGGAGGCCCGAGAAACAAAGGAACGCGATGATGGATAACTTTTCTCAAATCCTTCAACGACTGCCCACATATGGCGCATCCGCATCCAACAACCACTCTGGAGGTGCCACTCCCTTCAAGGTACAGAAAAACTTTGACATTCCTATATTTGAAGGAAAAATAGATGCAGACGCCGTAGACAGATGGTTAAATTTGCTTGAAGGGTATTTCTCGGTCCATGACTTCTATGACCGAAAATATTATTTTTGCACTCCCTCAGCCGCCCCCATGTCAAAGACTCCGTGGGAAACTCACTAGTGTGAGCAAGAGGGCGAAGGGGAACCCTCTCTCGTTCTCCACACCCAATTGGAATTGCCCGAGATGGCATCAAGGAACAATATTACCCCGTGGGGAGCTATGAGGGACAACACATCCAATGGACCACACCGCGGCAACAAAAGGATCAAGATGTGATGAGCCGATGAATCTGCTCCATACCCTCGCGCATAAAAGGCATTAAATATTCTGGAGAGAAATTTGGTGCTCAAGTACCAAGCATTGCCTGCACAAACACATTCAGGAGGAAATGGAGTTCTCGACATTACCTCGTCGTACCGCATATCGCTATGCCGCCAAGATCGAGCAAGATTGAATTTGCTGCATAGCTGATACTTTGATCCGTAAACTGCAAAGGTGCCTCGACCGTAAGGAAAAGGCAAGGCCAAAGCAATACGACTCAGAACAACACCACAAATCCAAAGAAGGACACAGGGAAGTGGTGTGACTTTCATAACAGCCCCACTCACAGCACAAACGAGTGTCGAGCCAAACAGTCTTTGGTGGCCGAACTAAAGGCACCCAAATCAGATGCATTTTATGATCCTGAGTTAGAACCAGACAAAGGCAATGACAAAGGGAAGCAGATCATTGATGCAGATCCCAGTGCCATTGTTTCCACCACCAAGATCCAGAAGGAGGGTCCAGAGGATCCAGAGCAAACAGGCGCCTCTTCCAATCGCGCAGTATGTGGGTAAAGGTTCTCCGCTGCACCCTTGTCGATAGCGAAGCCAAAAGAACCTCATTTCAGCGAGGTCGTGAAGCTACGCTCACTGAATTACAAGACACCACACTGTAGAGTACCACGGGGTGGTTCCCACCCAGAGAGATCTCCGCATCCGCCAAATAGCCGCTCGCCTTTCCATACAGACGTTGGCCCACTGATGAGGTATTGTATGTTGCTCCTCTTGAGGTAATTTCGATGTATTATTGGGGCTAAATCATACTTGTGGAGGCGACATGCTGTGTGTGATTCTAGGCCTCGTGCTGTTATTATTACTTTGGGAAACAACTTGTACAGGATACCAGAGGTAGTACCGCCTCCTGTCATCTCTTTGACTACTGCAAAACAACGCAGTAAGATTGTTTCCCAAACCAGAAAATTCATTTTCCTTACGACTCACTCACAGGGAAAGAAGAATATTGTGGCCACAACCTCGAAATAGGGCTCCCTTGCACGGCTGCAGCAGATGGACAAAGTTATGGAGGAATACGATGACAATTTCTCCTCACTCATAAAGGTTCCTCTACACTGTCAGGACAAGCACTCCATTGATTTGATTCCCAACGCACCACCGCCTGATGTTGCCATACATCCTGCAACTACACATACAGAATCCAAACATGTACTGTCTAAGGCTGATAAAGAAACCAAATTTACTAAACGCATCCAGCATGTCCACCCGCAGGTCCATGACAGCTTCAATACATCTAATACTCACATCAACAGAATTTGCCTCATCTCATGGAGGATCTCAACGCAATGGGAACCATTGCTTCCTAAGGAGGGAGGAATGATCCAGGTGGATATCGGTGGCCACCCACCTATTCCATTTGGACCAGCGCCATCAATTCTTCCAGCTTTTCACATTCAACAGAACTTACTATTTTTAACAGGTTTTCGGTTCCTCCACTCTCAGAGCCATTTTGGGGGCTTAATGATCCAGGTGGATATTTGTGGCCACCCACCTATTCCACTTGGCCCCCCACCATTGTCTCTTTCAGTTTTTCAGTTTCGGCATAACTTACTATTTTTAGCAGTTTTTCGGGTCCTGAACTTCAGGAGCCGTTTTGAGGCCCTAAACGATGTTTTTTGGGCATCATTTTACCAGCAAATTTGATCGTCAATTTCGTCCCGAAAGTTGTAGTCCTCGGATAGAGCTTTCTAATGATGTATCATGTGCGTCAAACGGAGATAGTATGCCAAAGTTACGTCCTTGGGAAGTTGAAATACCAATTTACCCAAATGGGGCCCATAGTTTTGGCACTTCGTCTCCTAGGGTTAGGTTTTTGGGATGTTTAGTGTTCTCCATTGTTTCTCAATAATAAATAGGCCCTCGTGCCTCATTGTAACGCAGTTCAGAGGCCTGTAGCCACCACATCTCTTCTCAGAGATAGCTACCAGTGCCCTAGCTAGTTTTATTTCCATTCTGTCTGTAAGCAAATTTTAGTTCTTTGATATTAATGAAATGAAGTGTTATTTCCCAACAGACCGAGATTTATGGTTATGTTTATTCTGCTACGTTCATGCATAAATCCGGACTGCCAGCACGTGAGGGAAACCGTTTTTCTCGATCCTTCTTTCGCATGTCCCCAAACGAGGCTCGTGGCAGGCGAGTCAGGCTTGATCCTGTGAACCCGCAAGATCACTCGCAAACCCGACGACCTCCCATGCATAAGAAAAGAAAGACGAGGGAGCGTGGAGATGGAATGAGGGGAACTGGCCGAGAGTTTCCCGAGAAACAAAGGAACGTCGAAGGATGGATAACTTGCTCACTTCAACGACTGCCCACATATGGCGCATCTGCATCCAACAACCACTCTGGAGGTGCCACTCCCTTCAAGGTACAGGTAAAATTTGACATTCCTATATTTGAAGGAAACATAGATGCAGACGCCGTAGACAGATGGTTAAATTCGCTGGAAGGGTATTTCTCGGTCCATGACTTCTCTGACCGAGAAAAGATTATTTTTGCACTCCTCAAAGCTGCCCCCCATGTCAAAGACTGGTGGGAAACCTACCGTGAGAAAGAGGGCGAAGCGGAACCCTCTCTGTTCTCTGCCACACCCACTTGGAATTCGTTCCGAGACGGCATCAAGGAACAATATTACCCCGTGGGGAGCTATGAGGACAAATACATCCAATGGACCACGCTGCGGCAACAAAAGGATCAAGATGTGCACAAACTGACGAATCTGTTCCATACCCTGTGCACAAAGTTGGGTATTAAAGATTCGAAGAGACATTTGGTGCTCAAGTACCGCGGCTGTCTGCACAAACACATTAAGGAGGAAATGGAGTTCCTCGACATTACATCGCTTGGCATGGCATATCGCTATGCCGCCAAGATCGAGCATAAATTTAAGTAGAAGAAGTGAGACTTTGGATCTGCAAATCTGAAAGGTGCCCCCGAACCGAAGAACAAGGGGCAAGGCCAGAGCAATGCAACTCAGAACAACACCACAAATCCAAAGAAGGACACAGGGAAGTGGTGTGAATTTCATAACAACCCCACTCACAGTAGAAATGAGTGTCGGGCCAAACAATCTTTGGTGGCCGAACTAAAGGCACCTGAATCAGATGCATTTTCTGATCCTGATTTAGAACCAGACAAAGGCAATGACAAAGGGAAGCAGATCATTGATGCGGATCCCAGTGCCATTGTTGCCACCACCAAGATCCAAAAGGAGGGTCCAGAGGATCCAGAGGAGGGGGAGCGCCTCTTCCAGTCGCGGATGTGGGTAAAGGGTTCTCCGCTGCAATTTCTCGTCGATAGCGGAAGCCAAAAGAACCTCATTTCAGTAGAGGTCGTGAAGCGGCTCGGCCTACTGACCATAGCACACCCACAGCCGTATACCATCGGGTGGCTCCACCCAGGGAGAGATCTCCGCATCCACCAGCAGTGCCGCCTTCCATACAGTATCAAGCCATTCACGGATGAGGTATTGTGTGATGTTGCTCCTCTTGATGTAGCTGATGTATTATTGGGCCAACCATACTTGTGGAGGCGACATGCTATGTATGAGTCTAGGCCTCGTGCTGTTATTATTACTTTGGGAAATAACTTTTACAGGATACCGGAGGTAGTACCGCCTCCTGCCATCTCTTTGACTACTGCAAAACAACGCAGTAAGATTGTTTCCCAGACCAAGAAATTCATTTTCCTTACGACTCACTCACATGGAAAGAAGAATATTGTGGCCACAACCTCGAAACAGGGCTCCCTTTCACGGCCAAGCAGATGGACAAAGTCGTGGAGGAATACGATGACAATTTCTCCTCACTCATAGAGGTTCCTCTACACTGTCAGGACAAGCACTCCATTGATCTGACTCCCAATGCACCACCACCTGATGTTGCCATACATCCTACAACTACACATACAGAATCCAAACATGTACTGTATGAGGCTAATAAAGAAACCAAATTTACTAAACGCATCCAGCATGTCCACCCGCAGGTCCATGACATCTTCAACACATCTAATACTCAGTTCAACAGAATTTGCCTCATCTCATGGAAGATCTCAACGCAATGGGGACCATTGCTTCCTAAGGAGGGAGGAATGATCCAGGTGGATATCGGTGGCCACCCACCTATTCCATTTGGACCAGCACCATCAATTCTTGCAGATTTTCACATTCAGCACAACTTACTATTTTTAGCAGGTTTTCGGGTCCTCCACTCTCGGAGCCGTTTTGGGGGCTTAATGATCCCGGTGGATATTGGTGGCCACCCACCTATTCCACTTGGCCCCCCACCATTGTCTCTTTCAGTTTTTCAGTTTCGGCATAACTTACTATTTTTAGCAGTTTTTCGGGTCCTGAACTTCCGGAGCCGTTTTGAGGCCCTAAACGACTTTTTTTGGGTATGAAAGCGCCAGCGAATTTTCTGATAAAATTCGTCCCGACAGCTGTAGTCCTCGGATAGAGCTTTCTAATGATGTATCATATGCGTCAAACGGAGATAGTATGCCAAAGTTACGTCCCTGGGAAGTTAAAACACCAATTTACCCAAACGGGGCCCATAGTTTTGGCGCTTCATCTCCTAGGGTTAGGTTTTTGGGATGTTTAGGGTTCTCCATTGTTTCTCAATAATAAATAGGCCCTCGAGCCTCATTGTAATGCAGTTCAGAGGCCTGTAGCCGCCACATCTCTTCTCAGAGATAGCTACCAGTGCCCTAGCTAGTTTTATTTCCATTCTGTCTGTAAGCAAATTTCAGTTCTTTAATATTAATGAAATGAAGTGTTATTTCTGCTGCATCTCTATATTTATGGTTATGTGTTTATTCTGTTGCATTCCTGCATAAATCCGGATCAACTTTCCTAGTATTCATTTGACATTGTCATTGGTTTAGTACCCTGATCTACCGCGATCCACTGATATTTATCTACCAGTAGATCCTGCATCTTGAGCTTCCACAACTCAAAACTCTGACCATTAAATTTCTTGATCTCTTTCTTTCCATTGCTTGCCATCTTCTTTCATCGCAAGAATTGATCCCACAAATCTCCCACTGAACAGGGTCTACCACAAGGCCAAGCAAAACCCCTCATTAGTAAAGGTGTCCCCTTGAATTCGAAACAACTCTGATACCAAATGTAAGTTTTAACCCTGTGCAAAAATGATCTTCAAACGAACTCTTAAAACATAAAATAAACAATAGTGAGAGCATAAAAAATAAAACAAATATGCACAAAGATTTTCCCCTGGATCCTAAAACTGGGACTACCAGCTTGATTTTTCGTTATGTTCATTTCAATGTTACAATACATATATATACATGTCGAAGCATTCATAAACCCCAATCCATTAACCCTGTATTAGAACATAACCGTATTTCCCTTGACCAGATCTACAAAATACCATGGACAGAAAATCATCATGCCCAAAACCATGTGCTAAAATCATGCACAAAACCATAGGTAGCTCCACCCACCTAATATAGTGTAAAAGAAATAATCCCAAGACGCTGCCCCGAACCTCGTGTAGGGGGCTACTACCCCTTGCAAAGCCCCCGAAAGGGGGGGCTGCACCACCCTGTGACCCCCCTATTGTGCTCGGTTCAAGCGAATGAAGAGCTGGCTGCACCCCCTCTTGCCCCCACTTCACGCATGAATCTAGTCATGGAAATAATATAACACACACCCAACATATATTTGATATATTGAACTAGGAAACTGATATTGGGACTTCAACTCTCCACCCAACCTTAGACACACTGCAACCATGTCTTTTTTGTAGTAGTCACCTTCAAGCCAAATTCCAGAGCTTGAGGAAGAGTGCTTAATGGATTAAACCAAATATGACAGCTGAAACATGGAATCCAACGGACTAACCACCTCCACCCACCAACTCCTACTGCTCTAACAAATATTTTCTCTGCTCCTTTCCTTCTATAAGTGATACAGATCTACATTCTATTTTTCTTATGCACTTATGCTTTCTCAACGCAAAAAATGCTTCTCCATTGCTCTCCCAAAGGCTTATTCCTTTATCTTATTCTGTTGAGCCTCCTTCTCTGCTCTCCTACATTCTTTGTTGTCCTCCCCTTACAACACAATCTCGTCTTCTCTTGTTATCTATGTATCATAATCATTTCCACTTATATTTTTGAGAGTGGACCCTATGCATATTTTATTTTTCTTCCAATGCATGGGGTTTAGTATCCTTCACTGAGAATGCTTGTCGTTGGCTTAGGTCATTGCAACCATTTTGGTTGTGTGGGAAAAAATGGTTGTTGCCCATCTTCTTTCTCGACCATGGTGGTTCTGTCGTATCTGATTGGTGGAGAGAGTGTCGTGTTTCAACACTTCCTTCGTCCCCACTTCTTGTTGGTTGAATTTTTTATCCCCCAAATGGAAATGCAACCCACTATCCATTTAATTTTTTCCTCTCTTCCTTGTGGTTTTATCCAAGGCATGCATGACTTTTATTCCCTTCTTTCCTACTCATTTAATTTATAAAACCTATCCATTTAATGCACACCTACCTACCTTCAATGGTTGTCATGAAACTAGTCAAGGTTCCTTAAAATCCAAAGCAATATCCTTCCTCAAAATCTGGAATACATGTTTCAACTCTTAGGAATTTATAATTTATAATCCAAATATATTAAATGTTTACAATGAAGAGGAATTAGCTTAGAGAAAAGCATGATTAGTGCCAACATAAATCATTGTGAGATTTACAATGTCTCTCATATATATATATATATATATATATATATATATATATATATATATATATATATAGAGAGAGAGAGAGAGAGAGAGAGATGAAAATTTTCTCGGTTAAACCAATTTCTGGGGCTCCTTTGCAGTTTTTGTGGTGTTATTGCCACACCCAATTTTAAATTGTTAGTATTCCTTTTCATGGAGTGTTTCCAGACTTTGCTATCCAATGTTGTTTTCTCTTGCACTCTTGTTCCATCATGAAACAATTTATGGCCCATTACATCTCGGAACACCGCAATGTGCTTCAATTTCTAATCAGCCATGCTCATGACCCTTTTCAAAATAAAAATGATTTTTCGACATCCTATTATGCAACCAACTCACAAAATAGGATAAAATATAGATCAACGACTTAAAAATTATCGTCTTTGAGGGGGAAACCTCCTTTAGATTACACAAATGAACAATTCTTGGATGATTCAAATGACAAAACCTCATTTCTATATATATGAGTCTAAGGGGTCACAATATAATCAGAGCCGACATAACAATAATAACGTAAGGGCACAAAAACAACAATAGTGGGCTTCTACGGGGCACAATAATAAAAATATGGGGACAACATGGTCACACCAATAACAATAAAGGGGCTACAACAACAATAAGGGATACACTAGTATTATAGGGACCTAACATGCCCCTCTCCTTCAAAAAAATGTTGTGCTCAATGCTTGAGTAGTTCTAGATGCTTTCGTATAAAATTCTCATCCTCCGATGTGGAATCTTCAACGGGTAAGTTCTTCCACTTGATGAGATACTATGAAATTGATTGATTTCGTAGCTGTCGAGTTTTTGTTTCTGTAACTACTTCAGGTTCTAATATGATTTTTCCTTCCTCGCCAAGTTCTGGCAATATTTTTTGAACTAGGAGCTTGTCACCTATAACCTTCTTCAAGCATGAAACATGGAAGACTGGGGGGACTCGAGAAGAAGCATGAAGCTCCAATTTGTATGCCATAGTACCAATATTTTGCAACACATTGTAAGGAACATAGTACTTTGGTGATAATGTATAGCTTGCTTGAGGGACACTTGTTTGTATGGTTGTAGCCGTAAAAATACCCAGTCTCCTACATCAAAACTTCTTTCACTACGATGTTGATCTGCTTGTTGTTTCATTCGATTATGTGCCAAAGTGAGGTCATCCTTTAAGAGTTAGAAAACTTGTTGATGCTAGTTGTGATCTTCCACTGGTTGAAACTTATATTTTTTCTCTTAAATATGATGTGATGGATGGTGGATGATATCCATAAAGTGCCATAAATGGGGTCATTTTTTTTTAAGTATGGAAGGAAGTGTTATACTACCATTCAGCCAGAGGTAACCATTTGAAACATTGTGTTTGTTTATCATATACAAATAAACAAAGATATCATTCCAAACATTTATTCACTATCTCAGTTTTCCCATTAGATTGAGAGTGATAAGATGAGCTACGAGCTAATTCATTACCCAGACAAGAAAATAATTAGATCCAAAATTTTCCAGCAAAAATGGGATCCCTATCGCTTACAATAATCTTTGGGTTTCCACGTAGTGCTTGAATTGTTTCCATAAATGCAGCGACAATTGTACTTGCTTTAAATGGATGAGATAATGCGTAAAAGTGTGCATACTTTGTAATTCTATCAAATACCACCATTATTGCATTATTTCCTTCGAACTTGAGTAAACTTGTGATAAAATCCATTGAAACCTCCTCCCAACATTGACTTGGAATGGATAAAGGTTGTAATAGACCCAAGGTATTAATTATCTCAACTTTATTTTGTTGGCAAACCAAAAATTCTGCCACAAACTTTGGAATATCAAATTTAAGGCCATCCCAAAAAAAATCCTTCTTAACCCTGTCTTAATTTTTGAAAATCACGAGTGCCCTCCTAAGGGAGAGGTGCGAAATTCCAAAATAATATTTTGTTTGAGTTGGGAATTCTTACAAAGATATAAGCGATCTTTGTACCATAATGAATCTTTTTTTCTAGTTAAATGTATTGGATGTAGTGGGATCTTGCTGTAACTTTTGAATGAGTGTCCACACTTCTTCATCATTCTTCCATTCATCCCTTGCTTCAGTTATCCAATATGGTTGGATAATAGAAATGGCACAAATCAGTGCTTCCACATCTTCATCCTTTCTTAAGAGTGCATCTGCAACAACATTTTGCTTCCCTTTTTTGTAGATGATTTCAAAGTCATTACCCAACATCTTTGTGACCCATTTTTGTTGCTCTTATGAAGATAATCTTTGTTCCAAAAAGTATTTAAGACTATCATGATCTGTTTTTACCTTGAAGTGTCTTTCCATTAGGAAAGGTCACCATTGCTTTAGTGCATGTAGTATTGCCAACATTTCCTTCTCATAAATTGGTTTTTGTAAATACTTTCCTTTGATTGGACAACTTTCGAAAGCAATGGGTCTTCCTTCTTGCATTAAAACAAAAACAATTCCATTTCCATGACTTTAATTTTGGGGATTTGTTGTAGGGATTTTCCATTGCTTAATGACTTTAATTTTGTTAGGGTCTACCTTAGCAAACTCATTGGATACAATATGACCCATATATTTCACCTCCTGTACTCCAAAGATATATTTTGAGGCTTTTGCATATAATTGTTTCTCCTCTAATAGTTTGATCAACTTGTCAACATGTTGAACATGATCCTTCCAAGACTTGTTTTAGATTTGTATATCATCAAAATGGATGCGATTAATTCAGAAGATTCTACAAACAACAACACAAATCGCAGAAGCCTCAAATCAACAAATTTTCTAAGGAAGGATTTGAAAATGGAATTCACCAAACCTTTAAATGTAAAAGGTGCATTGGTAAGGCCAAAAGGTATGACCAAAAATTCATAATGGCCCTAATTAGTTCTAAATGTTGTTTTCGCAATGTCTTATGTCTTCATTTTAATTTGATGATGTCTCGAACAAAGATCCAACTTGGTGAAGTAAATTTCTCCATGTAATTCATACAATAATTCATCGATGAATGGAAAGGGAAATTTATCTTTAATAATGAGCTTGTTTAGCTCCATATAATCTAGACACATGTGCCATGATCCATCCTTCTTGTGCACCAATACTACTGGAGAAGAGAAAGAACTTTGACTAGGTTGAATTATACCTGCCTCTAGCATTTCTGCAACCATACATTCAATTTCACTCTTTTGGGCATAGGGATATCTGTAAGACCTGATGTTTGGAGGAACACTACCTAGAATCAAATGAATAGCATGATCATGATCACGAATAAGTGGGAGGCCTTTGGGAGTCTCAAATACCTTGGAATTATTGTCCAAGACTTTTTGAAGATCTGGAGAAATAAATGATTTCGATCTTTGAACTGATAGTGAGAATAATTGTGAAACTATGCCCCATTGTTCTTTCTAGAGATGATTATCTTTCTTGGTTTCCCTGCGATACCCCTTAATTTCACTTCCTTTCCTTCCCAAAAAAATTCAAGAAAATTTCTTGAAAATTAAAAGCTATTGTACCCAAAGATTGTAACCATTGGAATCCTAGTACAACATCAGCACCACCCATCAGAATGGAAAGCATTGGACTATTCAATACATATTTCCCCATGGTTAGCTCAATATTATGCCACTTTCCAGAGAAATTTATAGTTCCTCCATTTGCAACCATCACTTGAAACTCTGGTGCTGGATATAGGAAGCAATTCAATTCCTTGGTTATATTATAATGAATAAAATTATGGGTAATACCCAAATCAATCAACACTATTACCTTTTTCTTCTTGATATGTCCTTCTATCTTGAGAGTTTGAGGAGTGGTAATTCCTGCGAATGCATTACAAGATATTGTCTGATTTATTTCTTCTTTCTCTAGGGTTGGTTCTTGGTGTATATCCTCTTCTTTTGAAGTCTCTTGTTCCTTTTCTTCCTCCTCTTCACAATCTATGTAAAATAATTTATTCTTAGGAAACTTATGGTATTTAGTGTATTTTTTCTATCACAACTATAACAAATGCCTTTTGGTATTTTTTCTTCGAATTGTTGTGGTGTCAACCTTGTAGGTTTTGGAAGTCTAGGAACAACACTTCCATCTTTATAGTTGTGAGTGGTAGGCTTCCTTGTTGCCATAATTTTGCTTTCAATTCTTCTTTCCAACTTGAATGCCTTCTCCAATGAATCAGGTTCCCAAAGGCGAACATCATGTTGGATTTTATACTTTAAAGTCCCTATGAATACATCAATCCTATGCCCCCGTGGAATATAATTTACCCTTATATTCAATTTGGAAGTCCCTAATGTGCTCCACCATTGAACCCTTTTGTTTGAGATTTATCAATTGGCTGAAGAAGGTGTTTCTCTTTTTATCTTTATAATGTGTTATCATTTCCTCCGTAAAAATTTATCAAGTGAAAATTATTTTACGAGAACAGATTCATCGATACCATACAAATTTATTGGTTTCTAAATATAAAGTTACAATGCGTACCTTTTGTGTGTTTTGCACATTATGGAGATCAAAATATTGTTGCATCTGTAGTATCCATGTTACCATATCCTTTCCATCAAACTTCCTCATATTGATCTTTGGAATATGGTGGGTATTCAAACCAAAGTTAGAGTCTATGAAATCATGATTAACATTTATTTATTTTCATCATGAGTTTCATATAATACCTTTTCCCCATTAGGAAGCATTTCTTGTAGCAACTTTGTCAAACCTTCCTTCAACTCTTTCATGTCTGCTTTTAAACCATTCTTCAAATTTTCCATGTATCCTTTCATTTTCGCTTCTATACCATCCACATTAGATTACATGCCATTCTTAAAACCTTCCATGTATGAGTTTAAACCATTCTTCAATCCATCCATATTAGCTTCCATTTCATTTTTGGTTACTCTTTGCGAGAGTGAAATTTGCTGCATTTGGTCTCGTAATTTTGATATATAATGTTGTATTTCTTCCTCTTCTTTAAGAGTCATAGTATATATTTTTGGTTTCTTACTAGGTGTTTCCATTTTCTTTCTTCTATCCATAAAAAAATGTTATTTATGCTTCACTATGCCCCTTGAATCACTTCAAACTGATTTTTCAAACAAAACTTTTTCTTGCTTTGTAGGAGCTCGATATTGAATTTGTTTTATCTCTCTAATTTTGGATCTCCAAGGTCTGAAATTTCATCCTGTGGTATCCCTCTGTCTTATTTCCAGTCCCATAGGTAAGACCAATATTGGAGTCTTCAAGAAAGAGTTATGGCCAACCTCCCATGATGACCTGATTATAGACTAGTTTAGTAGAGTGAAATTATACGAAGTGCCACATGTTATTGTTTTGACCTTTAGCCCTAAAATTGCTACATGAAAAACTAAAGTCCGTTTGATTTTTGTCACTTTTTACAGAATTAAAATCCGATGCCTGAAACGAAAGTTATGACGATTTTCCCTATGTCACCTGTTTGAGACTGAATTTTGTAGCCTGCAAAAATCCTAACTTCCCCATATCATATCTCTGAAAATGTAGTGAACCAAGATCTGGAAATTTTACAGAAATTTCACCAAGATTTATTCTCTACACGGTAAAAATTTCATCATATGAAGCATCATAGAAAACAAGTTATAGTGAAAATTCCAAGATGTCCTGTTTGAAGAAGTGAAACCATAAAATCCAAAGCTTTTAAACCAAATGTTATGCAACCAACTCACAAAATGATCTAGGTGGATATTTGTGGCCACCCAACTATTCCACCTCGAACTCCAGTCGGTTTCCTTAGTTTCCTTGTTTATAGCATCATTTACTATTTTTAACAGTTTTTTCGAGTCTTGAACTTTTGGAGCAGTTTTAACCCCCTTAATCAATGTTTTTTCGAGGTTTGTTGCAAGCCCGTAGTAGTGGGCAGGGGCCTGCAAAAAATCTTGTAATACTCTGAGAGATATTTTTGATGATATATCGTACGCGCTAAACAGAGATAATATTACCAAGTTACGACCCCGGGAAGTTGGCTACCCAACTAACCCCAACGGGGCCCACAAACTCTTGGCGTTCCATCTCCTAGGGTTATGGTTTTGGTTGTTTAGGGCTTTATCATGTTGTTCAATAATAGAAATGCCTTTGAGCCTCATTTTAAATGTGGTTAAGAGGCATGTAGTTACCACGTCTCTTCTCAAAGATAAGATACCATCACCCGAGCTAGTTTATTTCCATTCTTTCTATCAGCATATTTCAGTTATTTGATATTAATGAAATGAAGTTGTATTCCTGCTACATCTCTGTATTTATGTTTATTTCTGTATTTTATTGTGTTTTTTCATTAGTTTGGATAAGATGTATCAGAGCAGTCTTCTCTTTCTTAATATTTCTTTGCATGTCCCCAACGAGATCAGGGTATAAGGAGTTAGGGCTTGATCTGGTTGAACCTTTACAAGATCAACCTCGCAAACCCCGATGACCTCCCATGGCAGAAGAAAAGAAAGATTAGGGAGTAGGAGATCCTATAAAAATACTGCTCAAGGAGGCCCTTGAGAAACAGAGGGACATGATGATGGATAACTTTGCCCAGATCCTTCGACAACTACCCACCGACGACGCATCTTCATCCAGTAGCCACTCCTTTTAAGGTACAAGTTAAGTTTGAAATTCCCATATTTGAGAGCCAAATAGATGCAGATGCTGTAGATAGATGTATTAATCTATTAGAAGGATATTTTTTTGGTTCATGGCTTTTCTAATTGGGAAAATATTACTTTTTTCACTCCTCAAAGTCGCTACCCATGTCAACGATTGGTGGGAAACCTATTGTGAGAAAAAGGACAAGAGGGAATCCTACCTGTTCTCAGCCGCACCCACTTGGAATTATTTATGAGACGCCATAAAGGAAAAATATTACCCTGTGGGGAGCTATGAGGATAAGTACATATAATGGACAATGTTCCGGCAACAAAGGGATAAAGATGTGCATGAGTTGATGAATTTGTTCCATACCCCACGCACAAAGTTGGGTATGAAAGATTAAAAGAAACATTTTGTGCTTAAGTACCACAGTTGTTTGCATAGATACATCCGGGAGGAAATGGAGTTCCTCAACATCTTCTCGCTTGGTGCAACATACCATTATGTTACCAATATTGAACAAAAATTCAAACAGAAGAAGCGAGACTTTGGATCTGCGAATCAGAAGCAAGGGAAAGGTGCCCCAAACCACAAAACAAAGGAATAATCCAAGGCGGAGTGGCCCAGGACAAGCCACCGAAGCCGCAATCAAAGAACAATACCACAAATCCAAATAAGGAAACAAGGAAGTGGTGTGATTTCCATAAGAGCTCCACTCACAACACAAGTGAGTGTCGGGCCAAGTAGTCACTGGTGGCAGAGGTGAAGGCTTCCGAATAAGATGCATGTTCCAACTATGAGTTAGAACCCGATAAGGGGAATGACAATGGGAAGCAGATTATTGATGCGGAGCCTAGTTCCATTGTTGCCACTACCAAGATCCAGGAGGAGGAAACCAAAGATCCAGAGGGGGGGAACACCTTTTCCATTCCCATATGTGGGTGAAGGGTTCCTCGCTGTAGTTCATTGTCAAAGCAAGAGCCAAAATAACCTCATTTCAGCAAATTTCGTGAAGCGGATGGGCTTGCTGACCACAACACACTCTCAATCGTACACCATCGAATAGCTTCACCAATGACATGATCTCCGCGTAATCCAACAGTGTCGCCTTCCCTACAACATCAAGCCCCTCACAGATGATGCAATACGTGATGTTTCTCCTCTTGAAATTTGTGATGTATTATTAGGCTAACCATACTTATTTAAGCAACATGTTGTATACGAGTCTAGGACTCACACGGTTATTGTTTCTTTGGGAAATAATTTGTATAGGATACTGTAGGTAGCATTTCCTGCCGTCATCTCTTTGATCACTGTAAAGCAATGCAGTAAGCTCATTTCCCAAACCGAGATTTTTTTTTTTCTCCTTATGATCTGCCTTTAGGGAAAGATGAATATTGTGGCCACGAACTATAGAATGAGCTCCTCCACACGGAAACAATAGATGGATAAGGTCGTGGAGAGTACGGGGACATCTTCACCTCACTCGTAGGGGTACCTCTACATTTTTAGGTCAAACACTCCATCGATCTAACCCCAGGTGTGTCACTACCCAATGGACCGATCTATCGGCGCTATGTTCTGGAGAACGACGAAATCAAGAGGCAGATTCATGAGATGTTGCAGAAAGGTCACATTCAACCAATTTCATCACCCTGTTGGTGCCCGATCGTGTTAGTGCAGAAGAAGGATGGGACTTGGATACTTTGTATTGATTATAAAGCGTTGAACACGATCATTGTCTGGAATAGGTATATGATCCCACAGATTGATGACCTTCTAGACCAACTCAAGGGAGCCAAATATTTCAGCAAGATTGACTTGTAGTTCAGGTATCACCAAGTACCAATTGAACCCTTCGATGTGTGGAGGACTACCTTCAAATATAAGGAGGGCATTTTTGAATGGCTAGTCATGCCTTTTGGGTTGACAAATGCTCCAACAACCTTCATGAGGATGATAGACGACATCTTGCAACCATTCACCAACTCATTCGTGGTGTTGTATTTGGATGCCATCCTGATCTTCAACCATAGTTGGGAAGAACACATCCACCACATGCAACAGGTCCTCCAAGCACAGTGGCAACACAAGTTGTGTGCCAATTTGAAGAAATGCACTTTTGGCATGACCTAGGTTCAATCTCCAGGATACATCGTTGATGGCATATCACGGTAAAAAACTTTCAGACAAAGTTTGAAAGTATCCCACCTATGACAAAGAGATGTATTCCACTATGCAGGCCTATCAACAATGGAAGCATTACATTTTGGGGAAGAAAATAGTCATCTACACAGATCACCCACCCCTACAGTTCATACAGACACAAGGGAAGTTGTAGAACGATCGCCATAAAAAATGGTCCACATACCTGCGACAATTCCATTTGAAAAATATAAGAAGGGAAAACCAATAATGTTGCAAACTTCCTCAGCTGACCGCTGATCATGGCACTAACCAATATGCTCAATTCTTGTGGGCTCGAGAGTTCAGGTTGACCGTGACTCTACAAAAGTGATCCAGGATTCAAGAACACATACCAAATGCTCCTGGAAGGTAAGACAGTTCCAGATTTTCACTTCCAGGATGCACTGTTATGCCACCTAGTACACATTTATGTTCCTTCAAGTTAGCATGCCAAGATGTTTTCGGAAGCTCACTATAGTCAGGTCGTTGGACACTTCAGGGTCGAGAAAAATGTGGTAGTACTGTAGAAGTATTTCTATTGGCCGAAACTTTGATAGGATGTTTGGAAGTACATCAAATCCCGCACTGTTTGCTCCATTGTCAAACCGAACATCAAGAAGCAAGGCCTATATACTATGTTGCCTATTCCTAGTCAACCTTGGGAATCCATTTCCATGGGTTACATGTCACACCTTCCTTCTTCCAAGCATGGAAGCGACTACGTTTTTGTGGTCGTTGACAGATTCTCTAAGATGGCCATTATGGCGGCTTGCAAGAAGAATATCATTGCAGAAGTTATTGCTAAAATATTTTTTGAATGAGTGTGGGTACACTTTGGGATCCCATAGTCCATTATCTCAGATTAGGACAATAGGTTCCTTAGTACATTTTGGTCAAGTCTCTAGTCGAAACTGGATACTAATCTCACTAAGTACTTTCCACCCCCAAACTTATGGCCAAACAGAGGTCGTCAACAGGATGATCGTACACATTTTGTGCATGTAGAAATCAAAGCATCCACACACATGGGATGAAAGCCTCCCCTATGTCTAGCACAACTATAATCTGGTTCTCCACGGCTCAATTTGCCACAACCCTTGTTAGGTGTGTTTGGGATTCCAGCCACTATGTCCCATTAATGTGGTCATACCATTTGTAGCTACTCAGGCAAATTCGGGTCGTGTCTAGTCTGAAGCTGACAAGGTGAACAAATTCATTAAGCGCATTCAGCACATCTGCCAACAGGTCCTTGACATATTGGACATAGCCAATTCTAAGTACAAGAAACGACATGATTAGCATCGTGTTCCACACAAGTTCCAGGTGGGCGATAAAGTTTGGCTACATTTGCAGAAGGAGCGCCTTGCTGGACCCCACCGCAAGCTTCACCCACTCTGATATGGGCCATACACCATCACAAAGGTTGTGGGGGACAATGTCTTTGAGCTCAATATTCCACCATTCCTTGGTCTGCACCTAGTTTTCAACGTGGACCGCCTTCAACCTTACTTTCCACGATTTTTGGACACCTCCGACATTACAGAACAACTTAGACCAACGAAGTTAAACCCATAATGCATGGAATAAGCCACAACTGATCGGATCATGGACGCACATATCAAGAACACCTGCCAGTAGAGGATCTAACTATATAGAGTTGTTAAATCAAGCCAACTCCTTCACTAGGGACCAGGTTCAACAAAAAATTCCTCACCTCATGGAGGCTCTGCACACAATGGGGAACATTACTTCCTAAGGAGGGAGGAATGATCCAGGTGGATATTGGTGGCCACCCACCTATTCCACCTCAAACTCTAGTCGGTTTCATCATTTTCCTTGTTTATAGCATCATTTACTATTTTTAGCATTTTTCGGGTCCTAAAGTTAAAGCAGTTTTGACCCACTAAACGACGTTTTTTGAGGTCTGCTGCCCATTGCCATTGGCAGGGGCTTTTGGAAAATCCTATAGTACTTGGAGAGATATTTTTGATGATATATCGTACGCGTGAAACAAATATAATATGATCAAGTTGTGACCCCTGAAATTTGGCTCCTCAACTAACCCCAACATGGCTCACAAACTCTTATCATTCCATCTCCAGGGGTTAGGGTTTTCTCATGTTTTTAAATAATAAAAAGGCCTTTGAGCCTAATTTTAGTGTGGTTCAAAGGCATGTATCTGCCACATCTCTTCTCAGAGACAAGCTACCATCACTCGAGCTAGTTTATTTCCATTATGTTTGTAAGCATATTTAAGTTATTTGATATTAATGAAATGAAGTTGTATTCCTACTGCATCTTTGCGTTTATGTTTATTTCTGTATTTTATTGCATTCGCGCATAAGTTTGGATCACAAAATAGAAGAAAATATAGATTAACAACTTAAAAATTATCCTCTTTGATGGGGAAACCTCCTGTACATTACATAAATGAACAATTCTTGGACGATTCAAATGAAAAAACCTCTTTTGTATATACAAGAGTCTAAGTGGTCATAATATAATAAGAGCCGAAATAATAATAATAATGTAAGGGCACAAAAACAAAAATGGTGCACAATAATAACAATATTGGTACAACATGGGCACAACAATAACAATAAAGGGGCTACAATAACAATGAGAGCTACACTAGTATTATAGGGACCCAACACATCCCATTCTCTGTTTCCCAATCCGGTGATCCAATCCCTCTTCCGTGCAGTCACTCACCTTCCAAGTTCAAGCATCCCCTTATCTACTTCTTAGTCCCTAGGGCGAAACATTCCTTGGAAAAATTTCCTCGCATCAGAAGAGTCCATAACTGAGGCAGGTCTCTGCCTCAACACATTCATACTGATCATGGTATGCTTCATGGAAATATGTAAGAACCATTGACGCTAGTGTCCCACAATGGCCCTATTCCTGAAATATTTGGATTCAACAAATTGTTGTTATTCCACCTTACGACAGATTTCATTCACCCAAAATGGGAAGTCCCATATCCATTCCTCCATCATAGGCACACAGATTTCATGAGACTCGTCATAAAGAAACTGTAATAATTTTAAATCATGCCTCATTAACAACTTATCCATGAGGTGAAATTTGTAATTTTATTTTGGTTCTTGTCATAACGAATCAAATTAGCTCATAGATAATATCATCATAAAACAAAATATAAAATCATGAAATATGGTTACTTATCTTTGAATTGATTTTTGCTTCTTTCTTTACACACATTAGATCGATTGCCCAACCTAACAACCATCTAGTGGCACTTTCACCTACCGTACACACAATGGATCAGTTTCCAACCTGAAAAAATTCCAATGCCTTCTCTTTTCTTCAACCTCATACACACACTAAATTGGTTGCCAACCCGCCAAGCATCCAGTGCCTTCTCTTCTCTTCGACTTCAAATTTACTAAGTGGTTCATCGAAACCTAAGGTGAGCACTTAGTAATACATAAATATTAATAGGCCCAATCGCTACCCCATGAATATGGGCACTGCCAATCCCAACAATCTTCTATTGAAAAGAATATAGGTTGTATTCCCCACCATCGCGGGCCTAGGTAACACCCATTCCGAGTAGCTTACCTATCCTAATCAACACAGACCTTGATAGTCCCATACCTGCCTATCCTAAACACATTACATAAAATAAGGGCCCAAACAGTAATATACTTTCTTGTCCCAAAACATTACACAACACAAGCAGGTATACATAATGTATAACACAACACATACACATATACACATAATACAACACAAAAAATACACATGGTACAACACAACACATACACAATACACATGGCATAATATAACATGTATACAATAGTGTTGAAAATCCATAGACCACACAGTCTCTATCCACAAACACCAGGCAACATTGTCTCTAGTGTATTTCCCACACTTTATAGCGTGCATTCACAATCCAAATCCAGGGTTAGTGGTTTCTTCGATTATCCATACTTGTCCAAGCATGTGGTATATCACACTATTTTCATTATGCTGATATATCCCTTAACATTCCCTGTTCATAATATATCCTGGGAATAATATAAGAATCATACTCATTTAATTTTAAAATCATAGATTAGCCATGGCTACTTTTTCCCACTTGATTCCTCACACAACCAAGAATCTTACATGTCATCCACATTTGCATTAAATGAATATAAACCATCATTCTTCCACAAGAATAAATCTTGAAAAAAAATCATGTCAGTTGCAATGGCATTCATATATGTATATAAACATTGGCATGAACATGAACATATCACAAATTTACATATGCACATTGAGTTAAGGTCAAGAGAACCTCCTCTATAGTATTTTCATGGTTTCCATATTGTTGTCCACTTATTTATGGACACAACACACATTAACATATGTCAAATAGATTCAGGGTTTATAAAACTCCCTTAAGTTATAAACAACATGTATAGAATTATCAACAATAATCACCAATGTGGCCAAGGAATTGTTTTAGCCAAAAACCTCTCTTTACCTTTTCACCTTGTTGTTAGTACCAATGATTTTCGTTGTTATGTTCTGCTAGTAATGTTTACACAGTTAATTTCCATCCATGCAAATTTCTTCATTTATGTGTGTTGTCACATTTAGGAGAAATGCTCCAATTTATTCCAGGGATGGTTGGTTTCGGCCTATTTGACTAACATCAACATGTTTTTTCCCATGCCAATCATGAAATTCCCGTTCCCAACCTTCCTCATTTTTGTCATGCTATTTAATTATTCACAAGGACCCTTTTTTTTAGGTCGCATTTCTGTTATTCCTCTTCATCTTTCCTATTAGAACCTAGTGGCTTCCTTCCATGCCTATAATTTTTTCCTTGGGCCCCAAGCATGTCATTCAAAAGACAATAATTTAAAAATTAAAAATAATGGAAATCAATGCAAAAGGGAAATCGAATGCAATTATAAAAATTCAACAGAACAACATGGCCATGTGCAAATATATAACCAAGTTGATATCACTCTTATCACTCCATGAAGTCAATAATTTAAAGCCACAATACACTAATATTAAAATAAAAAAAAATCCCCAAAATCATTTTAATCCCCATGAGTCTAGCTTTCATGGCACTTCCAACCATCACACAAGTGCAAATATGTATATATATGTATATTCACACACCAAAATCAGATCAAGACTTCTTTGCAAGGCTCACATCAACATTGAAGTCTTACATTCCCCAAAATACTATATTGAGAAGTCTTTTCCAATGTATGTTTGCATATTTCAAGGATCTTGAGGGAATACTCCCTCCTCTTTCTCGACATCTTGCATTACTATTACATGTTCTTGTGGTTTTCATGGGTTGTCCTACTTCATTTTCTTCCTGTGTGGACAATAATTTCTTCGGTGTTTCTATTTACAATGGCAACAAGGAAATATTTTATTTTCCTTTTCGGCCTCATAGGGCCTCTTCCTGCCAATATGATTTTCCCTTTTTGAGAATTTATTTTGGGATGTCAGTTCTTGCAAATGCTTTTGCAGTTTAGATTTCCACTGATCCGGATTTCTTCAGCTACCATAATTAACTAGGTTCTTTTACTTCTGTGATGTTAGCATAATTGCATTGAAAAGAGCATAAAACAACCACATGTGCATGCTTAAAGAAGATGAAAAATACTGACAATAAAGAACACAACATATTGATAATAGAGTTCACCTAGGGTGGGTTACACCTCTGGGCTCGGTGTCAAGAGAGTGGAGGTTGCTTCATTAATTGTTGCAAATGATGATGACATACATGGAATTTTCTTTTTCATTACAAGGATGAATGCCATCAACCAGAGTGGCCTGTCTCTCCATGAGACGTTCTCACGAACTCTGACTCATATGGGAAAATTCTCTTAATAAGAGCGGCTTGTCTCTCCACAAGACGTTCTCCCTATAGGAACTCTCACTCAAATGGGTCTTCCTTTAGCATGACAAGCTAATAAATTCTCACAATAATGTGGCAACAAGTATCCCTCAACATAATGTTAATCATGGATCTCAACAAGAAAAAAATTATCTCAACAAATCAAAAGAAAATCATGACATAACTACATCATATACTTCCACTTTCGAAGATGGCTGAAAATGCAAAACTTAGTTGCTGAAATGGATTATACCACTGAATTCTTGGCAATGTGTGGTGTAAAATTGACCGTAAGCTTGTCTAATTTTGACACCGTCAAATTTTGGACCCTCGGGAATCTTGAAGATTCCCCCAAAGATTCCTTCCTAAATATGGCCGAAAAATCTACAGCTCGGATGAATATTCTGAGCACACCACTTGGATCCTTGCGAGATTCTGAGAAAAATGAGTATAAACTCAGCCTGGTTATGAAACTATCAAAATTCGGCCCTTAGGGAATCTTTTAGATTCCTCAATGATTCCACAAATATACCTCTCCACCGACTGATTGGTGATCTACTACTCAGATGAAAAGTTTGATTTCGCTGTCGCACTCCTTGCGAAATTTTGAGAATAATGAGTATAAATTCGACAACATTCTGACACTAGCAAAAATCAGCTTCCAAATGAATCTTTTAGATTCCACAAGATTCTTTAAAGATTCTCAGCTGCTGGACACCTGCATTTCCACTACTAAGATAGAGATTCTAACTACATGGTTGGACTCCTGGTAGAAAACGTGCAAAAATGACTGTCCACATGTAAAATTCTGTCACTGGCATCTTTGTCCCTCAAGGGAATCTTTTCAGCGTCTTGTGGATTGTCGTTCATGGTTCCACATCTCTAGTTTGCTCATGGTTCTGCTCTAGTCATGGTTCCATCGCTCATTTTTTCGCCCTTTGCCTCGGCTCAATGCCCCACCTCCATATTCGCTAGTTGAATGGTGAAAATAATGTTGGTTTAAATCATATTGGATTGGAGAAACTTCAAGGTCTGCCACTTGGTGTAACGACCAAAGGTCAAGTTTGGGGGACAGAGGTCCCAGGGTCAAACCCGTGGGCCCTCGCCCCATTGGCGTGTTTGCTTTTTTTTTTTTGAATGGGTGGTTATATATTTGTTGGCGTATGTAATATTTGGTGGTTGTGGTTGTTGTGGAACCGCCGCGTGGGCAGGGTCAGCAGACCCGCCGACCTTGGGTTCGACTTGGTTTTAGTTTAATATATGTGATAAATATGGAATATATATATGCCCCAGGGTTGGCGGGGTTTGGGCACCCACCAACCCACCTTTTATATTTTTTTGATTTGTATAATATGTGCGTTGATTCTTGGCGGGGGTGGCGAGGGTGGTAGCCCGCCACCCTTATTTATATATTTTTATGTTTTATTAAAACTAATTGGGCATTTTTTATTTTGCTGAAAATAAGGGTCATTGGGAAAATTAATTAGGTGAAAATTTCTCCCATCCATGTGGCCGGATTTCATGCGTCGAGTCTCGGTCAATTTGTTGCCTCATTAAGCGTGCCACTTGGCCAAGTTTGACCCAAAATTTGACCATGAATAACTTGACCAGACGAGCTCGGATTTGAGTGTCATTTGCACAAATGGAATCAAGGCGATGAGCACTACGATCTGGTTCTTGTTTCACTTCCATCTGACCACTTTTAGTTTTTTTAGCTATTTTGAGTCATTTTTTTACTTTTGAGCGTCTCTGGAGCCACCTAGATCATTCCTCCCCACTGAGGAGATTTTGGTGGACCAAAAGCATGAACATAATCTGCAACTGTTGTGTACGTTGTATGCATCACTAGTGTCCTGATAGGCCACCCTTCCTTTTCCTTCACCTTTGTTCTTCAAAGCCATAAGTGATGCGCTGACACCTGCATCCCCTGCAAACCTGTAGTACAATATTAGCAAATTACATGCTCAATTACATGACCAATCATGGCCCAAGCATACTATACTTACAAAGATTTTATAACACATACTTTGTGGTCAAGTTTACACTAGAATAAAAATCAATTCCCCAACTATCAATTAAATGCCAAAACATCATTGTTGCTTTGATAAGCGATGGAAAACACATCATCACTTTTACATTTATATCGCAACACATTATTTACAAAAATATGGCCATGAAAAGCTACCACATCTTACTTATCAAAGTGAATGGGTCATCTCCCTGTGGCAAATTCACTTGTCGAACAACTTTTTAAACTAGTTCATGCATGGGCGCTTTTCCCTTAAGACGCTGTTGTGGATGGAGCCTCCAACATGTGGCTATTTGATGACCACCTCTGTTGCAATGAATACAATAATTCTTCTTCCTCCAAACCTGCTTAACATGCTTCCTTCCCTAATGTGGAGAAGGCCTTTCACGCCTCATTCTTTTTCCTGTTGCCATTCTCTTCCAACACTCGACAACCACATGGTTATGAAAGCCACAATAACTACATGTTTTTCTATGCCATGATTTCTATTCATCATTAACAACATGCTTGTAATCAAAATGAAATCTACAATACTGAGGCTTGTTATACCTCTCCTAGTTGTCTAGTGCAATTATGGTGATGAGAGCTTACCTCAACTCTTCCTATGCAATGTGCACTGCCATGGGCGGATGGTGATGTGTTCCCATCATTCTCTTTCCTCGACGGTTTCAACAATGTCTTGGAAGCTTCTGACACCTTTGAGAACTCTCCTTTATTTTAACCCAAGCCTTTGAGTCAAGTTCTTTGAACGACCTCCAATGGCTAAGTCATGCCTTGGCCGTTAACACCAAGTCCTCATCCTTTGTACACCATATTGGTAACTAGTCTCATGCCATTTCTTGTAATGGGTACCTCCACGTTTCCAATAGAAATAGTGTCATTTGAAAATGAAACTGAAGAATGATCAACACTGTTTACCTCAGCTGTCGATTTTGAAACAGGCGATGATGGATTTTCTAAACCTTCATTACGCTTCATATCTTCCAAGGCCTCTTTCGTGGCTTGTAGTTGAAGTTGTAGTTTCTGCTTCTCTTATTTCTCTTCTCGTATAAGTCTCCTCAATTCAACATTCTTTGCTTGAAGGAACTGATTGATCTCCTCATATGAATGATGAGAAGACGATGATGAAGATGCATGTTCACTCGAGGGGGTAGATGTAGCATTTTCCTCTACTCTTTGTTTCTCCCGTTCCTCTCTTGCCATTTTCTTCTCATAGGATTCATACATTATGTCCACCATTTTTTACATCTCGAGGAAGAACTCATACATATATCTGTAATCCTCCATTTTGTTTATTGTTGCACGTTCAATCGTTCACACTCACAATTCACATCAGTGAGAAGACCACTCTGATACCAAACTTGATCTGGATTTCTTCAACTACCATAATTAACCAAGATATTTTACTTATGTGATGTTAGCATAATTTCATTTAAAAGAGCATAAAACAAGCACATGTTCATGCTTAAAGAAGACAAAACATAATGATGATCAATAAATCAAGAACACAACACATTTATAACGGAGTTCACCTAGGCTGGGTTACATCTCCAGGCCTGGTGTCAAGAGAGTGGAGGTCACTTCATTAATTGCTGCAAATGATGATAATGATGTACATGTAATTTTGTTTGTCATTACAAGGATGAATTCCCTCAACCAGAATGGCATGTCTCTACATGAGACACTCTCAAAAACTCTCACTCATATGGGAAAATTCCCTCAAAAAGAGTGGCTTGTCTCTCCACGAAATGTTCTCCCTATAGGAACTCTCACTTAAATGGGTCTTCCTTCAACATGACAAGCTAGTAAATTCTCACAATAATGTGGCAACAAGTATCCCTCAACATAATGTTAATCAAGGATCTCAACAAGAAAAACATCATCTCAAAAAATCAAAAGAAAAGCATGACATAACTGCATCATATACCTTCACTTTTGAAGATGGCCGAAAATGCAAAGCTACTGCTGAAATGGACTACACCACTGAATTCCTAGCGATGAGTGGTGTAAAATTGACTGTAAACTTGTCCAATTATGACACCGTCAAAATTTGGACCCTCAGGAATCTTGAAGATTCCCCCAAATATTCCTTCCTGAAGATGGCCAAAAAATGTGCTGCTCGGATGAATATTCGAGGCACACCACTGCACTCCTTGCGAAATTCTAAGGAAAATGAGTATAAACTTAGCCTTGTTTTGAAACTCTCAAAATTCGGCCCTTAGGGAATCTATTAGATTCCTCACGATTCCACAAATATTCCTCTCCAGCGGTTGATTGGAGATCTACTACTTAGATGAAAACTCTGATCTCACCATCATGCTCCTTGTGAAATTCTAAGAAGAATGAGTATAAAGTCGGCAACATTCTGACACTAGAAAAAATCAGCCTCTAAGGGAATCTTTTAGATTCCACAAGGTTCTCCAAAGATTCTTAGCAGCTAAACACCTACATTTCCACTGCTCAGATGGAGATTCTGAATGCACGGTTTGACTCCTGGAGAGAAAACGTGCAAAAATGACTATCCACATGTCAAATTATATCATTGGCATCTCTAGCCCTCAAGAGAACCTTTTCAACATCTTGTGGATTCTTGTTCATGGTTCCACATCTCTGGTTCACTCATGGTTCCGCTCTAGTCATGGTTCCATTTCTCATTGTTCTTCCCTCCGCCTCCACTTGGCGCTTGACCTCTGCCTTCGCTGGTCGAATGGTGAAAAAAATGTTGGTTTAAATCGTGTTGGATGAGCATACCTTTCAAGGTCCACCACTTGGTGTAACAACCAAAGGTCAAGTTTGGGAGACAGAAGTCCCGGGGTCAAACTCGCGGGCCTCTGCCCCATTGGTGCATTTGGTTTTTTTTGAATGGGCGGTTATATATGTGTTGGCATAGTAATATTTGGTGGTTGCGGTTATTGGGGAACTGTCGCGTGGAATATATAAAATATATATGCCCCGAGGTTGTCAGGGTTTGGCCACTCACCAACCCACCTTTTATATTTGTTTGATTTGTATAATAATCGATTCTTGGCGGGGATGGCAACCCGCCACCCTTATTTATAATATTTTTGTTTTTTGTTTTATTAAAACTAATTGGGAATTTTTTATTTTGTCGAAAATAAGGGTCATTGGGAAAATTAAGTAGGAAAATTTTTCGTCCGCCTCGGTGGCTGGATTATGTGTGTCGGGTCTCGGTCAATTTGTTGCCTCGTTAAGCGTGCCACTTGGCCAAGTTTGACCCGAACTTTGATCGCGAATAACTTGACCATACGAGCTCGGATTTGAGTGTCGTTCACACCTTTGGAATCAGGGCGACAAACACTATGATCTGGTTCTATTTTCTCTTCCATCCGGTCACTTTGATTTTTGAGATATTTTGAGTCCTCTATTACTTCCGAGCGTCTCTACAGCCACCTGAATCATCCACTTTGCTAGTTCTTGTTGTTTCCTAGCGAGCTTCCTAATTCATGCCTTGCAGATTTTTAGCTCTTCTTCCAAGCCCCCGAGCTCATCCTTCGAATTCCGGAAGGTTATTTTCCCTTTGGGGAACTTCCCACTTTCTTGTTCTTGATGGACTTGGTCCATATCTTGCTGCACGATGCCACAATAAATGCTTCCTTTTACTACCATTAGGTCTTGTTATGTGTTTCCCCACACACTCAACTTTTAGTATGTATTTCCAAGCTAATCCAAGCACATTACCCTGAAGTTGTTCACACATATGCAAAATTTTATCAATCACATATCTCAACTAGGACACCATTTAAACACATACATCAATGTTGTTTTGAAAATCAATAATATACATAATTGTATAGATTGGTATGTTTACCATCATTATCATAGATTTTAGAAATCTCTCTTTACCATGATCATCAACATTAATTAAAATCAACCTCTTTATCGAGACCGCCATTTCCAAAATTAAAAAAAAAAAAAGTAGTCATTTTTAAAATATTAACCATCATTATGAATTTAAGAGATCAACCTTATTTCCAAGGCCAACAATAGCCATTAAGTTTATCCTCTTTTCCAAGGCCAACAATGATAGCATAGTTACCGATCAAATAGGTAAATTGACCTGGTATCTACTATTTTGAGGTAGCAAAAAAATCACCCTATTTTGAAAAGTGGTGATGCAGAATCACCTTTTTTTTTTTTCTTGGAGCATATTTTTGACACTTTAATTTTTTATTTTATTTATGAAGTATGAACATTTGTTTTAAAATGTTAGTGATTTTCATGCTAATTTTGAAAAGTGTTGATGGAACATCACACCTTTTTTTTAGATTGGTGATTTTCATGTTGGCAATAAAATATAAAAATAAAATAAGAAAAACATGATAAAAAAACTCAAATATAAAAATAATAAAAAATCGATAAAAATGTAAAAAAAAAGATACAAAATTAACTTGTAAAAAAAAAAATCATCAAAAATTAAATTAAAAAAAGAGGGAAAAATTCAAAAAAAAAAAAACATAATTTTAATTAAAAAAAAAAATTGAAAAAACATCAAAATAACCTTTTTAAGTTACTAAAAAAAAATGATAAAAAAAATAAAATAGAAAAATTAAAATAAAAAGAGATAAAACAATTAAAATTTAAAATTTAAATTAAAAAAATAATAAGAAAAATAAATAAAATTTAAATTTCAAAAGAAAATAAAAATAAAAATTTTAAAATAAAAAATTAAGATTAAAAAAAAAAAATGAAAAAAAAAAAACATTTTCAAATAATTGAATTATTATTATTATTATTTTTTTAAACAATTTTTTAAATTATAAATTAAAAAAGAAGAAGCAAAAATATTAAATTAAAAAAAAATTAAAAATAAATAAATTACATTTAAAATTTAAAAATTAAATTAAAAAAAGGGAAATATTAAATTTTATTAGATTAGAATAATTAAAATTAAAATTTAATTCAAATAAAATATTAAATTAAATGGGCAAGAGGTCGGAATCTATCTCCTGCCCAGATGGCGGCGGGGGCCAGCCGCTAGGCAATTGGGGAGGCTGCACCCAGCCCCCCGCCCACCCAGCAGCCGACCCCCACCGCTAGGTGGGTGGGGAGGCTGCACGCAGCCCCCTGCCCACCCAGCTACCGGCCCTCGCTGCCACGTGGGTGGCAAAATCACGTGTTCTTAAAAAATTAATGATATATATATATATATATATATATATATATATATATATAGTTTAATTAGATAAAATTTAATATTTTTTTATTTAAATTAAATTTTTATATTTTAATTTTTTAATTGATTTATTTTTTCCATTTCCCATTTTTAATTAATTTTTAAAATTTTCATTTTAAAAGTGTTGTTGTTGTTGTTTTTTTTTTGAAAATTTACTTATTTATTTATTAAAATTTAATATATAAGACATTTATCTACATTATGAATCACAAAAGTCTTACATCTAACTTAATTTTTTATCTTAAAATATATATACTTTTTAATTTAATAAAATTTAATATACTTGGGTCTGCGGTGAAATTTTGCGGTGAATTTTCTCCATTAATACTTGGGTTTTTGGATTAATACTTGGGTCTACAATGAATTTTATGGATTAATACTTGGGTCTGCAGTGAATTTTCTTGATTAATACTTGGTTCTGCGGTGAAAATTTTACAATGAATTTTCTCCATTAATACTTGGGTCTGCGGTGAATTTTCTGGATTAATACTTAGGTCTGCGGTGAATTTTCTCCATTACTACTTGGGTCTGCTATGGTTTTTTCTCGATAAATTTTTGGACCTGGGCACTTGAGGTCTACTATGCGGTTTGCTAATATTCAGGTGCACACTTTCCTTATCTTTTTCTAATACATATGTGCTCATATATTCTCAAGTATGAATAATTCACCACAACTACCAAAGATTACCAAAGGTAGACCTAGCACAGTTACTCTACAGAGCCTTTATGAGTATATAGAGTCTTTAGAGAAACGTAGAGAAGAAAGAGAAGTCAAACTACAAACCAAATTAGAAGCCATGCTGGAAAACAAATTCACATCTCTTGAAGACAAGATCCAAAAACAAATAGAAAATAAAATAGAACTATTGGAGAATAAAATGGAGGCAATGGAAAATAGGTTGCGGGTCATAGAAAAACAAAACCAAGATACGAACCAAACATCCCAGCAAGGAGATGCTGATAATATAGAGAGTCTTAAAATGAAGGACATGATTAAAGAACTAGAAGAAAAAGTTAACAATAATCTCACTCTAAATAGTGGGGCAGGTAAATTAGATATCAAACCAATTAAATATGAAATGAAAAAATTGATCGAATTAGACCATGAACGTAATAAAAGGGCCTTGAACCTTATAATCTTCGGTTTGAAAGAGGAGGTAGACGAGGGTACTTTAGCCATAGCCCATACAAAATTACATAATAGATTACAAATTGAAACCACGTGTCTCACAGAAGTAACAAGGTTATGGGAATTAACTGAGAATAAAGGAAGGTTGATCCGAATAAAGGTGAGCTCTACTAACCATAAGTATGACATACTTAGTAAAACCTCAAGTCTAAAATGAACAATAATATTTATAAACGAAGATCTCATTCTAGAAGGTCAAGTAGAATTAAGAAAGGTGGTTCAAAAGGTAAAAGAAGCTAGGAAGGAAGGAAAATGGGTAATAATCAGAAATAGAAAAGCCGTTATTCGAGATAGAAACCAAAAAGATAGTAATAAATAGCAATTCAACATGCTCCGAATTCTTTCTTGGAACTGTCAGGGCTTTCCATGGAACAAAGGCCCCAAGCTAAGTTGGATCTCAAATGATGTTGATATTATATTGCTTGTTGAAACTTGGGAGCACGAAGAATCTAAGGTCCCTAACATGGATGGCTTTGCACTATGGTCTACCTGGAACAAGCGATCCTCCAATAGAGGCATTAGGGGCATAGCTTGCTACATTAAGAATAACATCTTCCCCCATGCTAGGATTTATAAAAACGACCCTTACGACCAATATAATTGGATTGAGATTACTGAGATTAATGATAAAAAGACCTACATAGCAATCTGTTATTTTCCCCCCATTAATTCTAACTTCTATAAGAAAAAGAATCTAGATAAAAATAGTCCTTACAATGGTTTAGAGAATGATATTTCTAGCCTAAGGAATGAAGTCAATATCCTTTTAATGGGTGACTTTAATGCTCAAACTTCAAGCAACCAAGCTATTCTTCTAAGCAATCATTCCAACCCCAATCCTCTTTGGTTAGATGAAGACCTTACTCTGGCTAGCCGGTACAAAAGGAGCTCTGAAGACCTCAGGGATAATTTGTTTGGGTCGGAGCTAGTCAAGCTCTGTAGTGCTCAGGATCTCATAATTTGCAACGGTCTAAAGAAGTGGCCCAATTCTAGCCAGATGACCTGCATCCATGGGCTTGGCAGCAGCGTGGTAGACTATGTTATTTCCGATCTCCCTTTATACAACGAAATAATAAATTTTGACATCTTAGATGACCACGAGCCTGACTCTGATCATAGGCCTTTACTCATAACTCTCAATTTTTTCATGCATAGAGATCCCATAGAAGATAATCCTTATAGTCAAAAGAACTTAATCTTTGATAGAAATAAAAACGATCTCTTTCTAAATGAATTAAAAACTAATTTGCTTCCTTTATCTAGTATAGACAACATAGATGACCTCTATCATAATTTTACTACAACCCTCTCATATTCTATTAACAAGTTCTCAATTGAAGTCTCAAGTAATAAAATAAATAGCAAAACCAACCCATGGTATGACAAAGATTGTAAAAGTGTGAGGAGAGAAATTAAGGAAGCTGTTGATGAATCTCTCAAAATTAATAAGATAAAGATCTACAAATCCCTAACTAAAAGGAAAAAAAGGCAATATATTCGTAAAAGACAAGAGAATCTCTTACCCCTCTCTAAGGTGGCTCCTAAGAAATTTTGGAGGCAGATTCTAACTAGGAAAACTAAAGATAATAATAAAATTGCTTTACACGATTGGAATTCCTATCTTAAAAAGCTTTATGAATCTCCAAATGCCAGGGATTTTGAAACCCTGCTCACAACAAAAGAATTTTTCTCATTAGAAGACATTGATTTTGGGGTTAAACGCCTGACAAATGGGAAAGCTAAAGACATTGAAGGTTACCAGGCGGAAATCTTAAAAATTGGAGGTCCTGTCCTCATCCCCCATATCCACAAGCTTTTCAACCAAGCGATCAAGCAAGCGTTCCCTAAACCTTGGACTCAGAGCCTCATTATCCCTATTTTTAAAAGTGGGGATACAAATAACCCCTCTAATTATTGAACAATTATGTTGAGCATTTGGTTTGAAAGTGAAGGTAAGTGGGCTAAAGGCCAAGCGGGTTTTAGAAGGCAACACTCAACAACGAACCACCTCGTTACGCTTAGGATCAATATGGAAGAATGCCGCAATGATAAATCCAATCTCTTCTGTTGCTTTGTGGACTTTAGAAAGGCTTTCGATACGGTTCTTAGAAATAACCTATGGAATAGATTAGAAGAGCTAAATGTTCCTTTCGAGCTAAGAGCAGCTGCTATAAGGTTATACGAGAATGTAATTGCCAAGTTAAAGAGCAATGAGGGGTGGTCGAAAGATATTAAGTGTAATATCGGAGTTAAACAAGGTTGCCCCCTCTCCCCTACCCTATTTGGCATTTACATCGACAAGCTAGAAGGTTGTTTAGAGGAAGCAGGATGTGTTGGCATGATCTTAGGTGGGATAGTCATCATCCTTATTCTCTGTGTTGACGATATTGTTCTTCTCACAAGGTGCCCATCTGATCTTGATAAGCAACTTAGACTTCTTAAGGATTTCTGCTCTACCATGGGTATGTATGTTAACACTGACAAAACAAAGTTATGATTATCAAATCCAAGGAGGACACTTACGCTAATTTTATGTATGACAATAGTAACTTGGAGGAAGTGTCTTCTTACAAGTACCTAGGAATTGATATTCATCACAAGCTCAACTGGAACTATAGCATTCAGAAAAGGATTAATGGGGGTGGAAAGCTTATTTTGGTCTTGAAAATAATTGTAAAACGACAAACCTCGTAATGTGGGATAGAAAGAAGTTCCTCTTTGAAACTTTAGTCACTCTTGTTATCTTATATGGATGTGAGGTTTGGGGTTGCAACATCTCTAGAGAATCCTGGAGAAATATTGAGCAAATCCAGAAGCGTTTTATAATGTATAACCTTAAAATTAAAAGCAATACACCCTATCCTATTCTCCTTATAGAAGTGGGTCTTTCCCCTATCGAGAACCTAGCTATGACTAGGCTTCTGTTGTACAAGCACAAGCTCAATAGCATAGGAGACCATAGACTTCCTAAGCTAGCTTTAAATTCCAGCCAAAATCACCTAAGGCTTAAACGAGGTTGGTATAAAGACACCAGGGCCTGGTTAAACCATTGGGAGATCGACGAGAATGTTGCATTGCAAAACATCAATAACATTAAAAAAAATTGTTACTTCTAAGTTCAAAGAAAAAATGTGGTGTGAGAAAGATCTAGCAGCTAAAAGAAAATTAAGGTATTATAAGGAGGTCATCAACCCCACCTTAGAAGATCAAAAGTATCTCTCTGTTTTAACTAGCTCAAAGAAGAAAATTAATATAGCTAAGATTAGAACGAGCTCTCATGAGCTCCATAGTGAAAAAGGTCATTGGATAGTTCCTAAAACACCATGGATGGAAAGGATCTGCCATCTATGTGAGAACATGAACATCGAAGATGAAAATCACTTCCTCTTAGAGTGCCCTGCATACAACCACATTAGAGCTCAATTTCATAATCTTTGTTGCAATACTGACCTTTCTAACCTTTTAAAATGTAAAAACTATAGTGAGCTCGGGAGACTTCTCTCCAAGCTTTCCCAGCATAAGAATAAAATCTTAAATCAAACTAAATAACTCTTTTCTTTAGGTCAGGCTGAAATGAAAGATTGGTCTCGATGGACATTAACGCCATCATCATCATCATGATATATATATATATATATATATATATATATATATATATATATATATATATATATATAATTTAAATAAAATTTTTAATTTTTTAATTTTTATTTATTTATTTTTTAATTTATTTATTTATTTATTTATTTATTTTAATTTATTCATTTATTTATTTATTTTTAATTCTCTGGTTTATTTTCTTTTAATTTTAATTTTAATTTATTAAAATTTAATATATATATATATATATATATATTTTTAAATTTAATTATTATTATTATTATTATTTTAATTTAATAATTTATTTATTTATTTTTTAAAATTCAATTTGTATATTTTAAATTTATTTTATTTTTTAAAATTATTTATTTATTTATTTTTTATATTTAATATATTTTTTAAAATTTTATTTTATTTTTAACATATTTTTAAATTTTAATTTAAAAAATGTTTTTATTTTTTATTTATTTTTCTTAATTTTCAATTTAAAAAAATATATAATAATTTATTTATTTTTATTTTTATTTTATTTATTTATTGTTTTTTTTTCATTTCAATTATCTGAAAGTGTTTTTTCATTTATTTATTTATAATATAAATGTTTATTATTCTAAGATTTTTGTTTCAACGCTTTTTGTTTTTGGGGTGTTTTTTGCACCAAAAAAAAATTGGCTTTTACTTTTATTTTTAAAAAATGTTGAAAAGTTACCCTGAAAAAAAAATAAAAATTATTCCAGAATACAACTTTTCATTTTCGGGGTGTTTTTTGCACAAAAAAAATTGGCTTTTACTTCCATTTTTTAAAAATGTTGAAAATTTACCCCAAAAAAAAAGAGAGGTTATTCGAGAATACAAATTTTCATTTTCATGTTGTTTTTACATGGTTTTTTGATGTTTTTTTGGTTATTGTTCTCATTTTGAGGTAATAGTTCCCGTTTGATTGGTAACTATGTTTGATGGTATCTGCAATCTCAAGGGGGGTGAATTAGGAAACCACATTCATTTATCACATTCATAACTCTTCACAATTATAGAATACATCACATGGCCTGCATGTAATCCCAAGCTAGTACATAATCATTCTTTACATTTTTACACCCAACATTCGCCTTACACATGCAAGTAGTCAATATATAAGCTATGACCATAATGTTATAACCAACCCGTGCAGTAAGGAATTATCAAACCACTTGACTCTCTAATAGAGTCACAAACACTATACCTTCATTTCTTTTGCAATAGAGCCCATCCAGTCTAAGTTTTGAACTTGGAAGCTTTGATACCACTATGTAACATACCCTGTATTAACCCCCACCCCCACTAAGGGTAGAACGAATTATTTACTAAGCTAACCCAATCTCTAAAGTCAAATTATGGAAATGGGGTCCAACTTTTTTTGAGCTTCTTCGACTCTTTCCAAACTTAAAACGGATCACACCATTGCATTCGTCTCGTTGAGACCTTTTTGACGATATAAGTTTTTTCTCTAATTTGACCCGTGAATCAAAATATGTGGCCTTTCAAAGAACAACCATTCAGTTAGTGCCACTTCACAAACCTGCCACATGGCACCCACGTGGTCCCCACCTGAATATCCCAGTCAACCTTCCACTGCCACATGGTAGTGTTACCATAGATGCAGACCCATTCATCCTGGTCATGTATAAACCCCACTTTACAAAGGGTTTAAATCAACTCATAACATATACACACTATAAAATAGGTATTGTGGGTGTTGGACCCTTAAAAGCTATGCTACCCTAGAAATACACTTCTCAGAAGTAACTCTTACCACCTCTCATTGTTCCTTCTGGAGAAAACCTTACGGGATTACGTAGAACCTTGATGATCCCTGCTCCACCATGGCCTTGCATTATTTGATGCAGCAGCGCCCACTCAGGTCTGCCCTTGCCACGACATCCCATAGTTTAATTATCAAAATTTACTCTTGAAATTCCTTGCTATTTCTTCTAGGTACATAGCGTTGGGCTACGCGGAGCTTGAAATGCCTGTCGACACCTCAACATATCTCAACCAACTGCAAAGTCACGTTCTTTCCCACCTATGTCTATGGGCTCCGTCATGGCACATCACCCAGGGGATAATTCCCGATGGGGCTGCACTTGAATCCTCAAGAAATCGTCGAGGACAAAGTGTCAAGGTGATGTCGTAGGCACTTTTTGTCGAGGTGACGTCACCCTCCATGTGGCTCCAATCAAATCATGCCACGTGTCACTCGCTTTTAGGCCGCTTGGCCCCTAAAACCTTCAAAATGGGTTGACACACGTGTCACTCTTCAGATGCCACGTGGCTCTGAGGCCACGTGACCTGCCATGTTGCATGTGAGTCCCGCCTGGACCTCTGCATGGTAAAATTAAATTTTCCATGTTATAAGGATTTTGGGTTTTTTCCGCCGCATTATTGCGCCAACCACTCACTAACCGACCCCACTTGCCAAGTCATCCCTGGAATAAAATCCCAGGAATTTCCCTTGGGGCTCCCCTTGGGATCTCCGGGGATAAAACCCTGGGACACATGGATGGCACCTATGTTTTCTCACCTCTATGACTCATATCTCTCTGCCTTCATGCTAGGACACGGCTCTTGGACATGTGGTGCTGAAGGCGTATGTCTTTGCACTTCTCTAGGCCCTAGATTTCGACCCCCCATAGCATAAGTGTAAATGTATATAGTGTAGGATTTTTTTCACTCGACGATTTAGCTATTAATGCATGTGTAAGAGCTTTCCCAAGGTATCCAATGCACAATTTAAGGGTATATGAAGGTAAATGCAATCCCTTAAGAGCTAACCCTCCATAGATTCCAAATGTATGAACAATTTTGACTTTAACGCCATATCTCCCAAGCTTTAACATTGTGTATACCTCTCATGAGCTTTCAATAGGGCTCAATCTAGCCCATTGGATATTTATATATCTAGATACGTATCAATCTATCCCTCATGTGCTTAGTGGTTAATCACTGGCCTGATAGCCAAGCTATTTTAGTGCAAGAATTCATTTAGTTAACAAAGGCTTGTTTATCTCTTTTAGACACAACCGTATATATCAATTTAAGGACTTAAGAAGAACACAAGAGTAAGACACTCCTAAACATTAACATAAGAAATTATTTACTTTGCTGCTAATAAATAATAATGATATAGAGAGCATGAACAATCACTAATATATCATCCTCCCAGGATCAATCTTCCCTCGACATTCACACGATATTTAGCATCATTTATTCACATAGTAATTAACATTCCTTAACAACATCATAGGCATTAAACTAGCAGATTACCCCTTGTAAAACCCCTACCCTTCCTAGCTTACATATTATAAATAGAACCTACTTACCATTCCTTTAACAAAATATAAACATTGCAGAGATTCAACCATCTCTTTAATATTCACGTGCACAAACTATAATTCTCAATCCATGACTCATGAGGTTCAAACATTCCTGGCAGATAAGCCATCTAGACTAGGATTATGCTCAAATTAAACACAAGAATCTAAATCACTCACTATCCATAATTTTAAAACAACCATGTTCATCTAGATAAGAATCCCTCATTCCTCATCATTACAAGCCATAAAAAATCAGTACATTAAACAAAAATAAAGCATTCAGAACATAATAGTCATAAACAAACACTTCTCTTTGATAGATTGAACCAGGAAACTAATATTAAGACTTCAAATCTCCACCCAACCTTGAACACACTAGAGCCATGTCTCTATTGTAGTAGTCACCCCTGAGCTATATTCCAAAACTTGAGGATAAGTTCTTAAGGGATTAAACCAAATTTGACACATGAAACATGGACTCTAGAGGACCAACTGCCTCCACCCACCAACTCCTAATTCTCAAGCGAATGTTTATTCTGCTCCTTTACTTCTGGTAGTGATACAAGTATATGTGTTGTTTTCTTTATGTGCTTATGCTTTATTAAAGAAACAAATGATTCTCCATTTCTCTCCCCGAGGCTTCTTCCTTTGTATTATTCCACCGAGCCTCCCTCTTTACTCTCCAACGTTCTATATTTCTCTCCCCTTACAAAGCGGTCTTGTCTTCTCTTTTTCTATGTGTATCATAATCATTTTCCCCTCTTTTCATGAGAGTTCCCCCTACGTGTATGCTCTCTTGATTCCAATGTGTGGGGTGTAGTATCATTCCCCAAGAAATCTTGTCTTTTCCTTAGCTGGTTCACCTGTTTTGGTTGTGTAGGAAGACATGGTTATCACCCCTCTTTCTTCTTGACCATGGCGATTCTGACGTATTTGATTGGTGGAGAGAGGTATGTGTGTCAAAAATTCCTTCCTCCCCACTTCCTGTTGGTAGACTTATCTATCCCCTAAATTCCAATGTCACCCAATCTCCATTTAATTTTGTCCTCTTTGCCTTGTGGTTTATCCAAAGTAGGAATGTCTCTATTGTCCTTATTTCTTTCTAAATTAATTTATAAAAATAATCCATTTAGGGCACACCTTCCAACCTTCAATGGTTGTCATGAAAGAAATCAAGGTTCATTAACATCCTAAGCAATCTCCTTCCTCAAACTCTAGATCCATGTCCCAACTCTCGGGCATTTTTAATTTATAATCAAAATATATTAAATGTTTACAATGAAGGGGAATTAGCCTAGGGCTATCACAGTCCCTTACCCCTTGGAGGAACACGATCCGTGGTGTTTTAATCTTTAACATAATGCAAAATATAAATATAAATATGTATGTGTGTGTGTGTGTGTGTGTGGGTGTGTGTTGTGTACACAAACACAATTTTCTTGCTTGACAATTAAATAGACACAAAAATTTATTGGTTCAACCACTGTTTGTGATACTTTTGCAATTTGTGTTGTCGCCGCACCTAATTTCAGCTTGCTAAATTTACTTTTCCTGGAGTGCTGCAAGAATCCCTTATCCAACATTACTTTCTCTTGCATTCTTGTTCCATCAACGAAATTTCTCGATCATTTTCTTCCTGGAACACTCCTAGTTTACTTCAGATTCCAATCAACCATGATCATGACCCTTTTCACAATCAAAATTATTTTTTGGCATCCCCTTCTCTACTTCCTAGTCCCTTTGGAATTATGATCCCTCTTTTGGGTTGTCACTCACCTTCCAATTTTAGGCATCCCCTTCTCTGCTTCTCAGTCCCTTGGGTGATCCATTCCTTAGCAAGTTTTCCTCGCATCATAAGAGTCCATAAGTTTTAATGCCTTGCGAGAGGAGCCAAGGTAAAAAGTCCATTGCTCATACAATGAGGGTGTATATATAACCAATGGGGTGATGCTTCACTCCCTTGTTAATCTTTGACTACCCCCGTGACAATTTGACTTCCTATGACTTTTCAAATTTACACGACTATTCATCTTTTGTACATGTCCTTTGGACTTACACTTTACAATACATTTTCGAATAAGAAATTACATATTTTAGATAAATATCTTTCAGATTAATCACATCATTAGGATTTGGTCAATGTTTCGAACCATCTAATGTGGTTCATCCTCAGGAAAAGGTGAAAAAAGATGATCAATCTTAATGAATAAATAGTTAGGATGCATCATTGCTCGGAGATAGCCGTTTAAACTAGCCGTTAATTAGTTCAAAGAATTAGTTAATGTATGGTTTTTATTAATTAGAAATATTTATAATAGGGTTAATAGTTTAAAAGAAGAAGAAGAAGAAGAAGAAGAAATTAAACCCAATTTAATAAAAATGTTAATAAGATAGGGTGTTTTAATATTATAATATGTTAATATAAATTATTATAATATGGTATTCATAATATATAATTATAAAAATCAATAGCAAACTTATATTTATAGATCGAGAATAAAAATCAAAAGATGAAATAAAAACACTGAAACGAGGAGGGAAAAAAGGAAGGACAAAAAAAGAAAAAAAAAATGAAAGAGGGAATACAAGGACCAACCAAAAACCCCAAGGGGTTGAAATCAATTAGATAGAGATGGAGTCCAACTGTTACTCAATTTCCACCCATCATCCTGATTGATATTCTTAGCATGCCTCTCAATCTCAATGGCTTCCCTAAGCTTCCAAAAACCCCAGGGGGTTGAAATCAATTAGATAGAGCTGGAGTCCAACTCTTACTCAATTTCCACCCATCATCCCGATTTAGATTCTTAGCATGCCTCTCAATCTCAATGGCTTCCCTAAGCTTCCCCTGGGGTTTTTGGTTGGTCCTTGTATTCCCTCTTTCATTTAAAAAAAAATGTTTGTCCTTCCTTTTTTCCCACTCCGTCTCAGTGTTTTTATTTGATCTTTTGATTTTTATTCTCGATCTATAAATATAAGCATGTTATTAACTTTTATAGTTATATATATATTATGAATACCATATTATAATAATATATATTAACATATTATAATATTAAAACGCCCTATCTTATTACATTTTTTATTAAATTAGGTTTAACTTTTATATTATATTTAGAAAATGGTTTTTATTTTTATATTTTATATTTATTTATTTATTTTTATTTTTAATTTTTAAACTATTGACCATATTATAAATATTTTTAATTAATAAAAACCATACATTAACTAATTCTCTTAACTAATTAACGACTAGTTTGTAATGGCTAGTTTAAATGGCTATCTTCGAGCAATGATGCATCCTAACTATTTATTCATTAAGTTCGATCACCTTTTTTCACCTTGTCCTGAGGATGAACCACATTAGATGGTTTGAAACGTCGACCAAATCCTAATGATGTGATTAATCCTAAAGATATTCCACCGACCACAAATATTTTCGGAATAAGTAATGCAAAGTGTTCAAGCTCTAGCATTTATCTAAATTATGGATCACAAAAGTCTTATATCTAACAAGAAATTACATAATCAACAATAATGATGTGGCATATGATGACTCATGACAGGACATGACTTGACACTGATGACATGGACTGCATGATGATGTGGCAGTGCCAAGCTATCCTCCTTGCTACTTCTTTCTTTCTATTTTGAATAACAGATGTATCCAATTCTTCATATTCATGCGAGATATGCTTTGTTCTTCATATATACCCTCCAAAGGGATGTGAATCAGATGGAGTCTTCATGCAGTCTTGATCTTTGGTCTTCCATTGTAATCCATTGTTCCTTCATCTTATTGTCTAACGATCATCTTATATACTCAAATCCTTAGGTGTCTTCTAACATGTCCTCCTTCTCCATCTCCTTCTTCATCATGTTTCCATAACATGATAGAGTTCCTGCATCTGCAATCCACTCATGACAAGACGAAATTAGTCTAATAAATCCTAGTCTATGATGCTACATGATGATCCACTAATTGGACCGAAATCAGATGGTAGGCCAAGGGAGAGGCTCAGTGACTGCGCAGCTGCGCAAATTAGGTAGTCAAGGGTCAGGCTCGAGACTTGAGACTGCACAATGCGGAGTTCAGGCTGGGCCAAGGAAGAAGTTTGTGCAATTTGGGAGCTTAGTGAGGTAGGCTGAGGGGTTAAGCACTGATTCAAACAACTGCACAGTTCTTGAAGACAAATGAGTCTGGGTAATTACACAATTGCACAGTTCAAGATCTCAAGGCTGAGGTCTAAGCCTTGAGACTACGCAATGCACAATTATGGCTAGGGCAGGAGAGAGAAATTTCACATTTTTGGGAGTTAGTGAGCCAAGTTTAGGGCTTTTGCATTGTTTCAGCCAACTGTGCAATTATGGGAGGAAAATTAGCCCTACTAATTGTGTAGTTCAAGAGCTTAGGGTTCAAGCTTGAGTTCATATACTGCTTAGTGCGTAGTTGGGGCCAAGACGGAGGGTTGAATTACATAATTTCAGAGGCCAATACTTGGGCTTGAGCACTAAAATTATGCAGTGCACAATCCTGGGAGGAAGGAACTGTGAATTGCGCAGTGTCAAGATGCAAGGTTGTAGCTTGAGGATTGGGAGTGCACAATTCGTAGTTCAGGAGGCCAGATGAGGCTAAGTTGTTGGGAATTTTCTGAAATTTGGCTTAAGTGTGGGATTAATGAAACTAATGTGAGCAATGATAAGACTTGACTTTGATCACACACTTAGGCACTTGAAGACACAACATAGATTATTCAAAACACATGAATACATACTTCCCTTAGTGCAAAAACCTTTGCAAAAACTTACGGCAAGTGCGACACTAAAGATACACTTTGCGATGACAATGCCAACACTTTTGTGATAATGCATGAAGCTTTGGGAATGAGTGAAAAACATGCCTACATGATAAGAAAATTTCATTATCACAAATATAACCCCTTGAAACAAACCAAAAACACTACTATATCATCATCGAGGGATCAACCATCCCTCAACATTCAGATGGTATTTAGCATCATTTATTCACATAATAATTAACACTCCTCAACAACATCATAGGCATTAAACTAACACATTACCCCTTGCTAAACATCTAGTATTCCTAGCTTACGGATTAGAAACAAAACCTATTGACCATTCCTTTAACAAAGTATAAAAATTGTAGAGATTCATCCATATCTTTGATATTTAGGCACACAAACCATAGTTTTGAATCAAGGACACATAAGAGTCAAACATTCTTGTAAGACAAGCCATCTAGAATAGGATTGTTCTCAAATTAAACACAGGAATATAAATAATTCCCTATCCATACTTTTAAAATATCCATGTTCATCTAGACAAGAATGCCTCATTCATCAACATTACAAGCCATAATAAATCAATACATTAATCAAACATAAAGCATTCAAAGCACAAGAGTCATAAGTGGACCCTTATCTTTGATAGATTGAACTAGGCAACTAAGACATGGACTTCAACTCTCCACCCAACCTTAGACACACTACAACCATGTATCTCTTGTAGTAGTCTCCGTCAAGCCAGATTATAGAGCTTGAGGAAGAGTACTGAAGGGATTAAACCAAATATGACAGCTGAAATAGGGACTCTAGCGGACCAACCGCCTCCACCCCCAACTCTTAATGCTCAAACAAATGTTTTATCTACGCCTTGCCTTCTATTAATGATACATGGTTACGTGTTATTTTTCCTTGTGCACTTATGCTTTCTCAGTGCAACAAATGCTTCTCCATTTCTCTCCCAGAGGCTTCTTCCTTTATCTTATTCCACTGAGCCTCCTTCTATTCTCCCCTACATTCCTTATTGTTCTCCCCTTACAACACAGTCCCATCTTCTCTTGTTCTCTCTGTATCATAATTGCTTCCCCTTCTATGTGTGAGAGTGGCCCCAATGCATATTCTCTCTTGCTTCCAATTCATGGGATTTAGTATCCTTCACTGAGAATGCTTTCCTTTTCCTTAGGTTGTTGTAACCATTTTGGTTGCATGGGCATACATGGTTGTTTCCCTCTTATTTCTTGAACAGGTGGTTCTATTGTATATGACTGGTGGAGAGAGAGTAGTGTTTCAACACTTCCTTCCTCCCTACTTCTTGCTGGTTAACTTTTTTATCCCCTAGTTGGCAATGCAATTTAATTTTGTCCTCTCTACCTTGTGGTTTTATCCAAGGCAAGCATGTCTTTTCTTTCCTTCTTTCCTGCTCAGTTAATTTATAAAACCTATCCATCTAAGGCACACCTTCCAACCTTCAATGGTTGTCATGAAACTAGTCAAGGTTCCTTCAAATCCAAAGCAATATCCTTCCTCAAACTTTGGAATACATGTCTAAAATCTTAGGCCTTTTTAATTCATAATCAAAATATATTAAATGTTTACAATGAAGGGGAATTATCCTACCGTTGTTACAATCCCCTCCTGCTTGGAGGAACACCGTCCTTAGATTTCTAATATTGAACATAGTGAAAAACATGATTAGTTACAACATAAATCATTGTGAGCTTTATAGTGTCACACACACACAAACACACAGACACACACACACACACACACACATAGAGAGAGAGATGAAAATTTTCTTGGTTCAACCACTTTTTGTGGCTCCTTTGCAGTTTTTGTGGTGTTATTTCCACAACCAATTTCAACTTGCTAGTTTTCCTTTTCATGGAGTCTTGCTAGACTTCGTTATCCAATGTTGTTTCTCTTGCACTCTTGTTCCATTAGGAATCAATTTATGGCCCATTACTTCTCAGAACACCACAATGTGCTTCAAATTATAATAAACCACGCTCATGACCCTTTTCAAAATCAAAATTATTTTATGAAATCCCCTTCTCTACTTCCCAGTCCCTCGGGCAATCCAATCCCTCTTCCGTGGAGTCACTCACCTTCCAAGTTAAAGCATCCCTTTCTCTACTTATCAGTCCCTCAGGTGAACGATTCCTTCGCAAGGTTTCCTCACATCAAAAGAGTCCATAACCGAGGCATGTCCCTGCCTAAACACATTCATACTAATCATGGTATGCTTCATGGAAATAAATAGGCACCATTGACGCTAGTGTCCCACAATGGCCCTATTCCTAAAATATTTGGATTCAAAATACTGTTGTTATTCCATCTTACGTTTCACCTAAGATGGGAAGTCCCATATCCATTCCTGCATCATAGGCACACATATTGCATGAGACTCATCATAAAGAAATTGTAATAATTTTAAATCATGCCTCATTAACAAATTATCCATGAGGTGAAATTCTAATTTTATTTTGGTTCCTATCATAACGAATCAAATTAGAATAAAACAAAATATCAAATCATGAAATATGGTTACTTATATTTGAATTGATTTTTTCTTCTTTCTTTACACACACTAGATCGATTTCCCAACCCGACAAGAATCTAGTGGCCTTTTCACCTAACGTACACATAATGGATTAGTTTCCAACCTGACAAGCATCAAATGCCTTCTCTTCTCTTTGAACTCATACACACACTATATCAGTTGCCAACCCTGCAAGCATCCAATGCCTTCTCTTCTCTTCGACGTCAAATTTACTAAGTGGTTCATGGACCCCCAAGGTGAGCACTTAGTAATAGATAAATATTAATAAGCCCAATTGCTACCCCACACATATGGGAACTACGAATCCCAATAGTTATTTATTGACAAGAATATAGGTTGTATTCCCCACCTTCGCAGGCCTAGGGAACCCCCATTTTGGGTAGCTTACCTATCCTAATCAACACAAACCCAGGTAGTCCCATACCTGCCTATCCTAAACACAATACATAACACAAGGGCCCAAACAGTCCCATAATTTCCTGTCCCAAAACATTACACAATACAAGCATGTATACACAATGTACAACACAACACATACACATATACACATAATACAACACAACAAATACACATGGTACAACACAACACATGCACGATACACATGGCATAATACAACATGTACACAATAGTGTTAAAAATATAGAGAGTTGAAATATGGGAATGTCAAGGTTAAATTGTACCTTGAAGGGAGCGGCGCCTCTAGAGTGACCGTTAGATGATGATCCGTCGCCTATGGGTATCCGCGAAAGGATCTAGGAAAAGTTGTCCATCATCATGTTCCTCTGTCGCTTGAGGGATTCTTTGAGCAATATTTTGATAGAATCTCCTTCTCTCTCGTTTTTATTTTCTTCCACCATGGGAGGCCATCGGGGTCTGCGAGGTTGGTCTTGCAAAAGTTCAACCAGTTCGATCCCTAACTCATTATACCCTGATCGCGTTGGGGACATGCAAAGAAAAACATAGAACGAGCAGACTTCTTTGATATCACTGATCCATATTTTAAAAAAGGAACAAGACATAATAAATATATAACCACAAATAAAAATATGCAACATAAATAATACTTCATTTCATTAATACCAAAGAACGAGAAAATGCTTACAGATAGAATGGAAATAAACTAGCTCGAGCGATGGTAGCTTATCTCTAAGAAGAGATGTAGTGGCTACATGCCCTTGAACTGTGTTACAATGAGGCTCAAGGGCCTTTTTATTATTGAACAACAAGAGAAACCCTAAAACCCTAATTGCAAGATATGTAACACTAAGAGTTTATGGGTCCCGTTGGGGTTAGTTGGGCAACCGACTTCCCGAGGTCGTAACTTGGTCATATTATCTTCGTTTGGCACATATTATACCTCGTTGGAAAGATATCTCTGAGTAATACAAGGTTTTCCATAGACCCTTTATTATAGCTATGGGCCTGCGGCGGACCTCAAAAAACGCCGCTTAGGGGGTCAAAAATGCTTCAAAATTTTTGGACGTGAAAAAATGCTAAAAATTGTAAATGCTGCTATAAACAAGGAAATTGATGAAACCGTCTAGGTGGAATAGGTGGGTGGCCACCAATATCCACCTGGATCAATTTATGTCTGGTGTTACATTTAGGAGCAATGCTCCAATTTATTCCAAGGATGGTTTGTTTCAGCCTATCTGAATAACATCAACATGTCTTTTTCCCATGTGAATCATGCACTGACCATTCCCAACCTTCCTTATTTTTGTCATGCTCTTTAATTATTCACATGAACCCTTTTTTTTAGGTCACATTTTTGCTATTCCTCTTCAACTTTCCTATTAGAACCTCGTGGCTTCCTTCCATTCCCAACAAATTTTCCTTGGGCCCCAATCATGTTGTTATCCTTGATAACAACTAGGTTTGTCTAGGTTGCTCTTAGGTAAGTTAGCTTAGGTCATTTGGATGAAAATAAGGTCATAAAGTTCATTAAAATTCAAAATTTGTACATAGTTTAAGGGGTCTTAATAGTCATTAGTAATGCAATAAATGTATTATCAAGGTAAATTCAAAAAAATCTGATTGCATGGGTAATAAAGGTCATTTTGTGACACTTGGAAATCTTTTTATTTTTTTAATTTATTTTAATTTATTTTATTTTAGTTTATTTTGTTTTTATTTTATTTTATTTTTATTCTTTATTTATTTTATGTTATTTTTATTTTTATTTATTTTATTTTTATTTTTTTTAAATTATTTATTTATTTATTTTTGTTTTTTGTTTTATTATAATTTATTATAATTTATTTATTATTATTATTATTATTATTATTATTTTTACAATTTTTGTTGTTATTTTTTATTTTATTTAATTTAATTTTATTATTATTATTATTATTTATTTATTTAATTTTATTTATTTATTTTTCTAAATTCCGCTGTGTAGTTGGTGTAAAACTACATGATTTCGCTACAGAAGTGCCTGACAGTTCCGTAGAAAAATTTCCCTCCCGAGTACTGGAAACACTACGAAATCTGTTTTTCTGCTAACGGAGGGATATGCCGTGTCTTGTCATGATTTCAATGGTCAATGCCCACTTGGTCACCATAGTACTATTCTGTCATGTGTCATCATATGTCATGTGCATGCGTGGTAATCATTATTCCTCACATCATTTCATTTTTCCCACTCATTTCCTCTTTCCTAATTTAGTACGATCCCTAATTCAAAAAGCAACACCTCGCCTTCATCCTTTTAAGTTGTTTGAACTTTTTTTCCAGCAGTCTAGAGTCTTGAATTCTGTCTTGTAGCTGTCTTAGGCTAGGTGTTACAAGTGTCAAAAGAGTTGCTTGCTGTCTCAAAAATAATTCTGCAGGTGTTAAAGAAGAAGACGATCAACGCTGTGTTTGAAATAATGGCATCACATAAAAAGCCAAACAAAGGTGGCACTATGGTTAGATACGAGCGCATGGATATGAGGATAATTATAGAAGACCCCAGTTTCTCACAATATTTTTCCAATGCAGGTTGCATGTGTTTTTGCCAGAAACTGCAAGGGTATCATGCACAGGTATCTAAAAATTTTGCTATAAATTTCATTGGTACAGGTTCGAAGGTGGGCATCCTTAATTTTGCTGTGTCTCCTGACACAATTGCATAGGCAACCGAGATTCCAAGGTCTGGAGAGGAGTGGTTTAAAGCAATAAAGTTCAAGCTTCAAAACTGTGATGAGTTTCTAAAGGAGGAGCACATATGCATAGACATGAGCTCAGGCATCTCCAGGACTTGCCTCAAGGAAAATTATTCACCACTGCTGATGGTGATGCAAAAATACTTCACTTGTGAAGGTAGATTTCACATGATCTATCAATACTACTTCAGATTGTTGCTTCATTTCACATGTAAAAAACCTCTGGATTTACCATTTTTTCTGTTTAGGAGTTTAGGAAAAATGGATGATAACGTTTAAGCTAAACCCGAAAGCAATGACACTTCTATTTTTCACCATGGTTTGATAAAATTGTTAGTTATGGAGGAGTTAAAAAAGGTTAAACAAGGGGTTGGTCCACTTTTATGTTCTTGAGTGGGTATGAGGTTGATGTCGTCACTCCTATAAAGACACCTAGATCAAAGGCAAATACTCCAAAGAAAGATAAATATTCTAAGGCTGAAATAGAGGTTGAACATGAGGTGGAAGTGCAGACAGAGGTACAACCCATGGTGGAGCCTATGGAGGTAGAAATTGAGAAATTGCAGGAAACAATGGTGCCTAAACAAACCTCTACTAGAAGTGAAGTAAAAACTAACATAAGAACCCACAGAAGGATCACTAGAAGTCAGACAGAAGGGAAAGGCAAGCTAGAAGATATCTTGGAGGCAATTGACATTGAGGAATCTCCCGTTGTGAAGCCTATAGAAGTCAAGGGAGCAAAAACCAAGAAAAAGAGTCTTAAAGCTAAGAAACTAGACTTTTCTAAAGAGGACTCAAGTTTTATTTTTAAACCGAGGAAGCCACTCACTAGGTCACAATTATCAAAGGGAGAAAAACTTGAGAAGCTGCATAAGGAACTAGAAAAGGAGAAACAACTAGGAAGGTAAGAAATAATTGAGTTATCTCCAACAGAGGAAGAGGTGAGAAATGCAAGAAATGGCAAGGAAAAAGTTCAAGAAAAATATGAACTAGAGCTCCTAAAAGAACAACTTAAGGAAGCTAGACAAGAGATTTTGGAAACTAAGCTGGAGTTAGCAATCTTCAAACAATAGAGGCAGGGGCTCACAAAATTAAAAAAAGAGCAAATAGATAGATTTTTATGATGAGGTTGCAGAGGGGTCAAGGAAGATGTTAAAGAGGACACTACCTCTAGATAGAATGATGAAACATCTCTTCAGGAGGAACAGGTGGTTACAATCAGAAATAAGGAAGTTACAAAGCCAAGTCAGGGAATTGGAAATACAAATGGAGATGGTGCAAGCAGAGTTGAAGAAAAAATGTTTAAAGATGATTGTGATGGAAGATGACCCTGCTGCTCCATGAAAGATGGTAAGACACAACTTTTTTGGCTACTTTTTGTCTTAAGATATCATATCAAGTCATTTACAGGTCTGCAAGCATATTTTTGGAGTTAGGAAGAAAAATTGCAAAATTTGGTGAAATTAGGCAAGTTTGTAGCAAGCTCCAGGCTTGAAGCTGAGTTTTCACTATGAACTCGCTGTAGAAATTTTTGAGGCAAAACTTCCCAAAAATATCATGTCAGGGGTAAATAGAGGCATTGTTTACCTTATTAAACCCAATGAAGATCCTCTCACATGCAGACGAGTCAAAAAAGTTGCAGAAGGTGGTGTTATGAAGATGATATGAAAATAACACTAAGAACTTGCCTAAATACTCTGTTTTTCCAGTGTTCTAAAGTTTTGGTATTTTTGAGGAATTCAATGCATTTCATGAAGGAAATGAGTCATCAAAAGAGATTATGAAGTGTCATTGGGACATATGTTGATGAAGACAACTCAAAAATACACTTCATAGGATTGACATGGTTGGCATCACATCACTTTTGCCACCTTACCCATGGATAACTCATCATCAAATTCGGTATTTCAAGACCTGAAATCCAGTATGACAGTTTGCCACCTAAACATGGTTGTTTGGTTTGATAGCCATCATTAGCATGGGTTATTAAAAGTTCTTGTTGATGCAGTTAATAGTGATAGAGTCATTTTTTACTACAAACTCTTTCAAACAAAGTATCTCTATTTTTTCTCAATGTAATGGAATCCTTTTTAGATTAGATCTCTGGATCAGGTTCGAAAATCTATCCCAGGGGAAGACCTATGTAAAAGGGATTTCACCCTATAAATAGTGGATTTTTAGAATTAGAGGGGGTTTATGGATGTAAATTACCAGAGCTATTATGTAATTTGTTTTCATTCAGTTAATACACAGTTGCAGAAGTGTTTTGTTCAGACCTAAGATTCTTATTGAGCTTTTATGTGTTTGTGTCCATTTATCTTTTGAATATTGATTAAAATTGCTTATACATGATTACTTGGAATTCATAAAATCTTATGCTCTAACTTCCTTTATGTATTATGTTATCTGACAGAGTTATTTTTTAAGAGCTTATGTGTCTCAATTTCCATGAATTATACTTATTTGTAGTTGAATTTCCATGTTGACTCCATGCCCAATGGTAGCACTCACTCATCTTCCACCTACAAAATCATCTAAAAAACATATAAGAGTTATACATCTTCATTATAAGCTTGTGTCTTGAATATCTTACCTTTTTCATGAGAGATCCCTCACTGGTTGGAAGGGATAACTTCCAACCCCAAGTGGTTTGAAATAGTTACATCAAATTGACTGTTGAACAACCAATTAGTACCATTTTGGTGATAACACATGTCATTAAAAAGAGAAGAATTTGAAAAGGAAAAATGAGGGCAATCAATGCAAAAGGGCAATCGATCGCAATTATAAAAATTAAACAGAACAACATGGCCACGCACAAATATATAGCCAAGATGATATCAATCCAAGAAGTCAATAAATTAAAGCCACAATACACTAATATTAAAAAAAATTGTCCCCAAAATTAATTTAATCCCCATCGCATTCATGGCACTTTCAGCCATTATACAAGTGCACACACATATATATGTGTGTGTGTGTGTGTGTGTTCAGACACCAAAACCAGCTCAATACTTATTTACAAGGCTCACATCAATCTTGAAGTTTTACATTCCCCAAATTACTATATCGAGAAGTCTTTTCCAATGTATGTTTGCATCTTTCAAGGAGATTGAGTGAATGATCCCTCCTCTTTCTCGACATCTTGCATTACTGTTACATGTCCCCGTGGCTTGCAGGGGTTGTCCTCCATTTTCTTCCAGTGGGGAAAATCCTTTCTTGGGCGTTTCTCTTTACAATGGAAACAAGGAAATATTTTATTTTCCTTTTCAGCCTCACGGGGCCTCTTCCTGCCAATATGCTTTTCCCTTCTTGAGAATTTAGTTTGGGATGTTAGTTCCTGCAAATGCTTTTACAGTTTAGATTTACACTTGGCTAATTCTTGTTGTTTCCTAATGCTTGCCTTGCATATTTTTAGCTCTTCTTCCAAGCCCCCAAACTCAACCTTCAAATTCCTGAAGGTTCTTTTCCCTTAGGGGAATTTACCTCTTTCTCGTTCTTGATGGACTTGGTCCATATCCTGCTGCACCATGCTACAATACATGCTTCCTGTTACTACCATTAAGTCTTGTTATGTGCTGCCACACACACTCAACTTTTAGTATGCATTTCCAAGCTAAGTGCTACACCAATTTTTGGTCATCTAACCTGTTACTATTAGATGGACCAAAGTACACCATGTAAGACCAATTTTACCCTAAGTAAAACTGCTTTCACTATGAAAAATAACTTAGTAACCTTTAATTTATTAAGTTGTTTATGGTCTAAACAGGAAACCCCACGATGAAATATTGAATAAATCCATATTTGTTTGATTTTCCTCAAAGAATAATTAGTTAAACAACAATTTAATTAATATTCCTGGTCATATTTAACCCAAAACAGGAAAATTAATTAGATAAATCATTATTTATCTTATTATTTTATAGGAATAATTATTTAAACTTTATTTAAATAATATTCCTTGTTAAGTTTGACTAAATCATTTATAAATAATTGAATAAATCACTATTTATTTAATTGTTGCTCAACCACATCCTTAAAATAATAAATAAATCATTTATTTATTTATTACTTACAAATAAAGAGATTTGACCAAATTTAAATTCTTCTTCCCTCCAACAAATATAATAAAATATTCCATAAAATTTGGATCTAGATTTGGTTAATAATATTTTAACTATGCACCAATATTTAGACTAACTCAATATTTTGTTATAAATAGAAGGGTTTTTCCATTCACGCACTACCTTTTGTTGCCTAAAGATCACTCTGGATCTATACTTTTGGTCTGACTTTGATCCTCCATCATTGTCATATTTTTCTATCTTTTTGTTTGTGAACTCCCCTTGAGTTCCATTTTTTGTTTGGGTTTTCTACACCATCAAGAGAGAAAGATCTTAGATCTGAAGTGCTGAGGATATACAAGAACCCATCCCATTGAGGGGGACTGGTAACATCTTTCTATGTTCCCTTCCCAGGTGTCATAAATACAATTCTTTAAAAATATTATTGTCTTGTCTTTGGATGCATGTAACAATTCTTGTTTTTATTTACTGCTTAATGTCTTTTACTGCATAGATCTATATTTTGTAGCATTTATCTTGGTCAACTAACAGCAGATCTAAATAAATTGGCAGCCATCTTTGATGATAGGGCTATTTGTTATGCACAACTAAAGTGAGATTTTTTCGTATGTTTGCGATTATAATTCATCCTAACAACTGGCGACTCCACAAGGGTTTATGATTACGACCGCTGTCATTTTTCAGATCCCTGCATAAACAGCTGCTTCAAACCCTAGGGTTTCTCTTCAGCTTCTTATTTTTCTTATCTTGATGTTGTTTTTAACTTTTAAAACCCTAAAACAGTAAAAATTCTAACTTTCGTGTGTTTTCGGACCTATTGCGCAGGAGACAGGCATCAGCCGCAGCTGAGACAACACTTTTTTCTGAAACCTGCTCCCGAGAGTGCCGAAAGTGCAGGTCACACTTTTTGGGCCAAAACCTGTGACCTGAACCTCCAGGACGCAGAAAACAACCTCAAACATGCGACCTATGCATAAATTAGGTCAGAAACTGTGACCTGTACTTTTTGTGGGATTTTTTTTGAGATTTTTTTTTTGTTTGTCTGGGCTACTGTTCAGGGTTTTCTAACCTCCATCTCCGCCTATTTTGGACCTGTACTTGCTATTTTTTACTCATCGAAGTAGGAACCTAGCCCCTTAGGGCTTCAATATGCTTCCACCTTTCTATGAGGATTTTAGCTGAAGAAGGTCGTCTAAAATTTTAGTGTGTTTAGCCATTTTTCAGATCTGATCCTGTACCTTCAGATCCATTTCAGATTCGTTATTTATCCATCCAAAACACCTCTTTTCAGTTTTTTTTGGTCCTCCTCTAGGGTCCCCTCCGTTTCCCTTCAGGTTGTAGCCTTTCGCCACCTCATTTGAAACACTTTTCCTTCTAGTTTTTTGCTGTTTTCTGCACCTATTTCCAGCAGATCTGACCTTTAAATCATTGTCCCTCCCGAATTTAGATCCATTGGATATTTTGGTGTGTTTTGACTAAATTTTTTCCCACCTACAGACTAGTTGTTGAGAAGCCTGCCTCCTTGGGTTTAGATTGATGCATCTTTAGCTGTTTATTTTCTGTTATATTCAGTTTACTTTACTGTTATTTACAAATTTATTTACAGTTATACAACAAATTTTTTCTTTTTTCTCTACAAATGTCTGGGCTTAAAAATTAAAACTAACACACTTAACACACACACCCTAAGTGAAGAGTGCCTGGTTAACGTCACCAGGCAAAGACTATAACATTGTAATCAATTGATCCTGGAACTCTCTGCCCTTATTTTGACATTGTAATAATTTGATCTTGCATCTCCTTGCCCTTGTTGGTATCTCTTCCTTTTGTGATCCATGTTTATTCTTCCATCATTGCACCCCTAAGGCGTTTATCTCGGAGACTTCTTGGCCTTCATCCTCAGTTTCTGTTAGGAAAACCTACTCCTCTGCATAGGATTTGAGTTAGTCTTCCATCGAGTCCCCCATTTTGACTCCGCTTCTGGTTCATTGGGTTTCCCTTTTGGTTCCCTGGTTCTCCTCCTGTTACCTTCACCATGTTTGGTTCACGACCTATCGCTATTGGTAGTCCCGGCCCTAATGCTGGGAATACTACTAGTGGGACCGCAACAAGAACTATCCTGACTGCTCCCTTGCTCCCTTATATGGTAGGCCTCAGTCTTATCGATTTTAACTAGTTGATCAATGATCCCATACACCATGACCCTAGTTGGCCTGCTATGCCAACCAAGCTCCCTTCCGACATCCCCAAGTTTGAAGGTCTTGCTGGAGAAGATCCTACAAACCATGTTCGATCTTTCCACATGTGGTGTTCGTATAACTCTATCACCGATGACTTTGTTTGTCTTCGGTTGTTTCAATGTGTTAGGGTCCTATAATAATAGGATTCATAATTTTTGAATTGACTTTGATAGTCTTGTAAATATGTACATACCTTACTTTCTACAAGTTGTTTTCCCATATTTTGAAAAATGAAAAATAAATAGAAAATGAAAAGAGGGTAAAAGTCCTAAAAGAATGATTAAAGGACTTAGAAAAAAGATAGACCCCAAAAGAAAAAGAGATAGAATAATACATGAAAGTGAGCAAGTCAAAATGTCACTACTATTTACTTTCACTACAAGAATAATGATTATGTGCAGATTGTCAATAAATGCCATAATCCATGACTAGTTAAACAATTTAATCTTAACTTTTCATGCTTTGAATTTCATGTTTTAGATAGAGAATAAAGATATGTCAAACAGTATAAACTTGAAAAATCAGTAGATAAGGTAGAAAATAAATGAAGAGCTCAACAATTTAATTTAAGCCCTCGGATGAAATAAGGTTAGACTTAGACAGTTTTTTTGTTTTGAAATAAAATTGATTTAGGGTTGCAAGCCTAAATGCACCCATGAAAATGAAGTAAAAAATGGTAGAAATAATGATGCGTAGGTAGAAAGTAGTTGTGCAAGCATGCAATAAGACATCATTGGTCAAAAATTACTAATTCCCCTACCCTACAATTATTCAGTATTCTAAACTATCAGTTTAAAAGGCTCAGAGCATTTCTCTGACTTTTGTTGGGACTAGACCCAAGGCTCGATGATTGATTGGTTAAAATATTGAATTCCTACATAAAACCCATATTCATCAGCATTTACCCTTCATACATAATCATGGTTCCTTTTTCCTAAATAAAAACCCATTTTTTACTTAGAAAAGTAAAACCCCCCCTTTGACTAATTTCATTTTCATTCAAAAATCACTCAAAACCCATAAAATGATTTTTATCCTAAGTCAAAGTGTGAAAATACAAAAGTTACAAACTATGCTTTATTTACACTTTACTTAGTGTTAAAACATATATTTTTCATTCATATCATACATTACTCCTTTTTTCATATTAATTTCTAACTTATTTTATTAAATCCCTAAACTACACCCTCCCGTATGGTATAAAACCCTTTCTATTTAAAATGACCCACAAAACCCTCTATTTTATGTTTTAACCAATGTTATTTTATCCCACATGATGAAATATAACCCACCCTTATTTCCATTGGTTTTAAACTTATCTATAAACTATACCTCGCCCCCTATGGTTATTAAACAATTGCAAATGTTTAAAAACTATATAATAAAACATGCGCTCATGTATTAGTTAGAACATTGGACAAATGTTTTAATTAATTCATATAACATTATAACCCCTCCGCATATTATAACCCAAAGTTTGACTTTAATAAATGATTTATTTATAAAGTTAAACAAACCTTCCCACTAATATAAAACCTCGACCCCACTCCAATCCCGATGCAACTTTCAAAATAGATCTTGGTCGTTCGCAACCAAACCTCACGATCCAACGGCAGATAAACAAAATTGCAAATAAAGTTGCTTGCTTCTAACCATTTCATTTCCACGCGAAATGAGCAGTTTTGACACTTTCTCTCTCCTTGACGTGGCATATTTTTACTGGATCACATTTGATTTGTCTGAAACCACTTACCACTTAAGTGGCACGTGATAACCACCAGTGGTTTTTCGCCTATGGAACCCGAAAAACCACCTTCTAGCCTGATTTGACCGCCATTGATTGCATGTGAAATTAAACCTAGTTTGCCCAATAAACCTTGAAAACACACTGTTTATCCCTTCTTTCTATGCGTATCCACTGTATGTGCTATTCTGACTCTGAAAACAAGTATTTTCCACTGTTTTATTGCCAAGAACCTGCAAATTTCCGCCCGTACCTATTGAAGATTGCCGAGGAGCTTTGAATTTCTCTAGAGATAAAAAAAAAAAAGTCACCATAGAATCTATTCAAAAACATTTAGAGACATTCTTAAAGCCCTATACCTGCATATAACAGGTATTTCTCCAAAATTCGAGCCTGTTATAAGTTTTAAAAGACCTTTAATGAAAAATTCCAGTCAGAGTTCAAATTATTCAAAACAAGCCTATTAAAAAGATCTAGGAAACAGGCCAAACCCTGTCAAAATTTCTGAAAAAACCTTGTTCTATGCTGTGCACTATTTTGAATAAAAAAGTTGAGTTTATATAGTTTTTTTTTTTTTTTTTTTTAAACTATTTAAAACTCTAAATTGAGCCCATAAATCCTCTGAAGGTAGCCAAACCATCTGTGCCTAATTTCAAAAGATTCTTAGTCCTGTTATCCATTGAAAAAATCAAGAAACCCTTGTTTCTTGTTTTCTAACCAGTAAAGGTCTATAAATCATGTTGAGAGTCTAAAATTGAAAGGAAAAATCTAAGAAAAGACCATTTTCTGCCTGTTTTAAATCAAAGAACCTCTGTCAGAGTCAAAAAATACTTCTGCAAACTGTTTAATCTTGCAAAAGTAGTCAGAAAAGCCTAAAAGCAGAGTTTTGTAGTCCAAAAAGCCTCAAAATGCCTAAACCTACTCCAGCTGCATCTTCTAAGACTGCCATAGTTATAAATAATCTACAACACCTTGTTGTAGACATTGAGCACACTCCATTAGCATATGTTGAATATAAGATAACAGATCCTATTGTAGAATTCAATTTGTTGGAACTTCACAAATGGAACTATGAAAAATCCTTAGATAATGTCGAAGAAGTTCAAATTTGGGAATCACACTTGCCCAAATATGTGGTTCCAGTTACCCACTCATGCCCATAGGTCATTAGGTTATGCCATCATCATTATATGCTTGAGCAAAGAGAAATAGTCAATACCAACAAAGAAGCACTTTTCACCATTACTGCTCAATCCATTAATCAAATGTTGCAGCTTAAACCTGATCCTCAAGCAGTTCCTCTGTCCATTGAAGCACTTACCAAGCTGTATATTGGCCTTGAATTTCCTAAAAGATTCCAAATCTTCCAAATATTCATGCCCTTACATGTGGAAATTCCTCAAATCAATCCTCCAAATTCCACTTCAAGATTTCCAGAGGGTTTTAGGCATGTAATTTTTATGTTATCTTTCATCCTAGAGTACTTTACTGATGAACATACAAATGAATCCATTTTAGGTTTCCTATCCACTTTCACACCAAGACAGCCTCCATCTGTTATCTTTGATTATGTTGGGTATATTGCTGACAATATTCATGACCAATTGGTTAAACTACCAACTGAAGGAGTGTTTAGATACACATATTTCCTGTTCCACATGTTCTTTTATTTTCAAGAAGATAATTTTCTAGCATCCTTACAGAAGCTTGACATAGAAGGAAATCTTCTTTCTGTCATTTTTTGGACCTCTTTAATCAGAAAAGAGTCCACAGAGTTTACCTATGCATATTTTTCAAACTTCTTCATCTATCCATTGATAAAAATATTAACAAATACTGAACAACCAAGGATAAGTTATGATATGAAGAATATTTTACAGTTATCAGAGCAGACCAAGACTGGAGATTGGAATTTGTATACAAAATACACTGAGATTAGAGTTTTTGCATCCAATTTGTTGCCATACAAATTACCCAAATATGTACCAATGATGATTTTTGCCTTGGAGTATATCAGGCAAATATTAAACTCTGATTCTATCAATTTCCTGGCAGCAAAGAAGAAAACACAATTTAAATTGAAGAATCAAGTGGGACCATTCATTTGCAATCATAGAGATGTAGAGGCAGAAGCAACTAAGCAATTATTAGAGTACAAATTTGAAGAGAGCTTTTCTTGGAATTATGATCCACAAGAGATACTGAGTAAAATGAGGGTTAAGTGTAAACTAACACCCTACATTCATGAGACAAAACCAGAGATAGAGAAATATGCCAATCAAACTGAGTGGATAGAAAATACTTTAGTAGATGCAGTGAAGAAAAGTGATACTAGTCACACTTTAAAAACTGCAGATCAAACAGAAAAAGCCACCAAAAGAGTTAGAGAAAAAGAAACTTACGTTGCTAAAACCACTACTGAAAATAAGTTCAAAATAAGATATAATAAAAGGCCCAAAACATATCCAGTGGGTAAAGAGAAGGTGACCATTGATGTTGAAGATACAGATCTCCCAGATACGAACACAGATGCTGCCACTGTCATAAAAAATGAGCAAGATACAAAGAATAGAAATGAAGAATAGTGTGATAATGGAAATACACAATTGATAGAGAGGCATCAGAACTTGGAAGCTTCATCCTCACAAACAGTTGAGGAGAAGGATCTAGATATCAGGGAAAAGTACAAACAGATCAAGTTAAAGAATGAAGAGATTAAAAATGATATTTACTCTCAATATTTGAAACAAACACTAAGTGTTCAAAATATACTTTTATCTGCCTTTATTACTCAAATAAAAAGCTAATCATGTCAGTATTGCAGCCTACAGTGAAAACTCTAAAGACAGTGGAAAATTACAAGAAGATTGATTTAGAAGTCCAAATATAAAAAATTCATGCTCTTGATTAGATAGAATTTCATAGACAGAGTTCAAAGATGTTGTATTCTACTGTTACAACGAAAGCTATGAGTGTTTAGAAACTTCAAAACACTATCACAAACATGAAATATCAAATGAAAATTGACAAGGCATCCTTATATTCTAAAGATCTAAAAATTAAATCTTTAGAAAAATTGGTCTTGTAGGTTGGATATGACCCTACAAATGTTAAAGTAGCAGAACAGTTAGTGAAGAAGAAAAATAAGGACATTGCAGCATTGAGAAAACAACTTAAATTGCCATCAAGTGAACATCCTCAAGCTAAGGAAATAATACAAGAACAAAATGAGAAGGATGGCATGATGAATTTGATCTTTCAGCTGATAGCACAAATCAAAGAAATGGAGATTCAAATGGATAAGCTTGTCCGTGAAAAAGAAACACCAAAAACACCAGAAATCCCTTTAGTTATTACTATGGTCATTACAATCGTGCCTTCAACTCTAGCAGAAGAGTTGGCACCCAAAGAACCATTGGCTACTGTAGTGCCAGTAACATCATCTATAACATCAGCTACAGAGTCATCCACTACAACATCTAACCCTACAGATGAGGCCAGCAAACTAGTGAAAGCTATGGAAGAAATGTCACTTCAGACAAGTGAGATTAACAGATTGAAAAATATAGTTGATAACCTTGAAAATACAAACAAGTTAGCTCAAATAAATTCTAAAACACATGAGCAAAAGGCTATCAGACTAAATGAAGAATTTAAGAAGTTACAAAAGGAATTAACATTAAAAGAACAAATTTCATATGTGAAAATTCTTTATGAAACAAGATCATTGAAGCCATCAATGATGTGTGGCCCTCAGTTCAAGTTATTTTTGAACAGAGAGATTTACTCAAAGCAACATTAGTAGAAATTCAGAAGACTAAAGATGAACTTGATAAAAAATCAGAGCAAGCAATAGAATTGATCAAGTTTCTTAATAGAAAAAACAAGCAAGATCTAGAAGAACTTGAGATTATTGATAGGACTGAAACTATCCTTGAAATAAAGAAAGTCGTCACCAAGAAGAACCTGATGAAGCAGCTTGAGGAGAAGTGTGAGAATATGAACATCACCATAACCAAATTCATGGTTAAATTTGAAAATCTTAGACAAAGAAGCCTGCCTAACATTTTGGTTATCAATGATAAGCTTATGCCTCAGGAAGATTATAACAAAAAGATTAGAGAGTTTGCAAAGGAGCAAGTTGAAAAGACAGGTGGACAAGGCACTCCAACAGGAAAAGTCTTGCTCAGAAGCTTTGATGATTTATTTTATTTGTAGCATGAGATAAGACACTTGTTTGTCATAAAACCAACCTTTTCCAGGTATACAGAAGTAGATGAGAATTTCAGGAGGTTAAAGAAGATCCAAATTCCAAATGAGGAAGGTTGGCAGCCACTTACAGATTTGCTGTGAAAGGTAAAGACAAAAAAATAGTTTGCTGATTTTTAGTCAAAACAGATTTTTTATTACAACAGTAAACAGTTTTACATTGGTCAAAGAGTATCCGAGTTTAAAAGAGTATCGGAGATTAAAGAGAATCAGAGTGAGAATAAAAGATAAAGCAAATCAGATTTCAAAACAAAATTGAAAATATCTGAGCCAACAAAGAGGACACCAAGGCAGCCAGCAGCACCTAATCCACAATTAGTTTCTATTTTATTGGATAGTTAGGATAGCTTGCTGATTTGTTAAGCAACTGTCTCTATTTTGTTGTAAATATATTTCTATTTTCCTTAGATAATTCCTAGAAGCATTCTAGGATATTTTGTAAACAATTATGTATAAATACTTTATCTTTAGAGGTATTATTATGGAATAAATTGCTGAAGATTTCTATAGTCATTTTTTATTGGACTTGAAGGCTTTTGTATTTCAAATCTTGAGTAGCAGACTGGATCAGACCAATTAGCATCATATTTCAGGATTCCTGTGATGAGCTATTGAAGTGAAGTATTTCCTTCTTTTCATTGTTTATCTTTCTTTGTTACATGCATCCATTATGTATTCTAAATTTGAATGAATAAATAGGAGTATTAAATTAGGATTTGCTAAAAGCACCCTGTCTTTACTGTTTATCATTTCTATGTTTTGCGCTAATTTCCAAAGTAGGGAACCCTTAATTTCTCCCTCTTTCGTTTGACTTCTGCCTACTACTTCTCTTTTCCGGATCAAAGAACCCTTCATTGCTCTTTATCCCAATCATATCACCTCACCAAACAACCTTCCAAGATCTTCATGGGTTATCTATCTTGCCCTGAAAACATTTGACTTCTTGACCTTGATCCTAGCCCTGTCTGCTTGATTTTTGACTCCTTAAACCAATTGACAAAAAAATTTCCCACTATCCATATCATTAGCTGATTTTTCCCACCAAATAAACCAAACCAAAACCAAATTGCACAATCATAACTAGCCTAATATTTTATAAAACAAACAAAGATAAATCTTATAGAGAGAGTCCTCTATGAACCCTAAAAAGGCTAGATCTTAGAGTTTAAAAGTTTGTCTGTGGTTACCTCTAGTGTTCTTAGACTTTAAATTAAAATCTCACGACTTTAGAATTACTAGAGTGATAACACAATGTACGCTTACTAGAGAAGCTTCTAAGTGGTATGTTGACCATGCTTCCTCCTCTCATACTACTTTTGCAACTCTTGCCCGGCCTTTTCTGTATTACTTCTAGCTTCCTCTTCGTTATGACACTTGTACCGAAATTTTGACCTCTTTCCGTCAATCGTCTACGACCCGCTTATCTAATCATGTTAAGGAATGGTGGAGAAGAAAGAGCCTATGTCGAGCCGCTACCTTCTAAGACCGTGTCTACATGGACTGGTTCCTTAGATCGCTTTTGCCTGTTATCAGCAAAGATGTCGTATCTCATTTTCCTCAGGCCGAAGAAGCTGATCTCTAGATTGCATTAAAATAAGACCTGATCTACGCACAGTCTGGTTATGTTTATACCGTCTTACTTGATCTCCCTAGAATCGATGGTTCCAACGCACCGGGGGCATCTTATGCCGCTGACAGTATCGTTTGAGCCCTTTCTCATTCGTACACTCATCCTCCCATGGGTTATGGTTTCCATCAGGAAGGGGCCAACTCCTCCAACACTTTTCCCCCTCCCAGTAGCATGTATCCAGGATACGACATGCCTCCTCCTTTTTCCCAACCTGTTTACCACAATGTTTCTCAACCTCCTTATTACCCGTATCTGCAGCGTGGTGCTCCAGCTCCTACAACATTAGAATCCCCGCCTCCCTTGCCTTCTCAACCCCCGTAACAACAGCCACTGCCCCCCCAAGGTCAGGTGTATGCAGAGCAGGGCACGACTAATCCTCCTACTTCCAAAAATAAGAGGAAAGGCACCCAAAATCAATCTACCCCAGGTAATCCAGGACCTAATCCCCAAGGGAATGCACCTAACACTTCTAACCAGCAACAGGGCACTCAGCCCAAGTAGGGCAGGCCTGTTCGCACGAATAAGCCTTATTCTTATTGCGGTTTTTCTGGTCATTACACCCACGATTGTTCTCTTTTACCTTAGATGCATCAGATGTGGGAGACTCAAGCAGCATCACAAGGACATCAAGCCTCCCCTTCTGTTCCTCCCAATGCTGCACCTATCCAGCTGGTTGTTTTTACCAATCCTTTCCCTCAACAAGGATTCGTGGCTACCCAGCCACCTGAAAATCAGGCGACCACTCAACCTCCTCATATGGTACCTCCGATTACCAAATTCTCATGATGCACTCTAACCAACCCATTACCGTTGACCTCAACCTTCAGACTTGGTCCCGTAAGTACAACAAGCCTCTCGCTACATCTGCCCCCGAGCCCCCTTCTTCAGGTTCCATAGAGCCTCTTTTGATAACCAGTGGTCCTTTACAGATCCCTAAACCTAAGGTAGAGATTCATACCAAGATCCCCAAGGGATCATTGCACCGAAACACAGCTTCTGGAAAAGCTTCCCATTCGTATAGTATAGTAGATGATTTGGCGCAATCCCTTGCTGCCATCTCAACGCTAGAACTCCTCCAGTCGTTCCCTTCACAACGAAAGCTCTACTAACTACCATGGGTGTTGTGGATCCTTCAGATGATCGTTTGATTGTCTTCAATGTTGACCGATCATCACATCCTCCCCTTCCTGCTTCCGTCGCCTTCCAAATTCTCGTTAAGATCTGGAATGCCAACGTCTCTCGTTGTATCATTGATGAGGGGGCATCCACCTGTGTGATGTCCGCTTCGGTTTGGAAGAAACTCGGATCTCCTGAGTTGGCCCCTTCCACTATCACCCTCCGAGCGCGAGATTTCCACTCTTCCCAAACCATTGGCCTATTCCGCAATTTTCCTATTACTCTTGCGGGCAGGACTGTTTGTGTTGACGTAGAAGTCATTGATGCCCCCTTAGATTACAACATTCTATTGGGTCGTAGCTACACCTATGCGATGTCTGCTGTCCCATTTGTAATTCACCACAAGATGTCCTTTCCTCATAACGAAAAAATAGTCACCATTGACCAATTGACATATTATGAACAGAAGTCTCAGACCTCCCCTGAGTCTATCATCTCTTCGGTGGCCAATAAGAAAACCATCGAACCTTTGACCAGTATCTCACCCGGAGTATACAAAGACTCCTCTTTGTTTGGCTCTTTCCCTAGTCTTCCTCCTCCTGTCTCTGATCCCAACTCATCAAAAGTTTGCATGATGCAATCGTCTCGGGCTTCCCTCAAGCGGCCTGCTTCGACTAGTCAGCAGCCCCGCCCTCCGCAACCTGCTTCTAGCACTTCAACCCAGCCTTCAGGACCCCCTCCTCAAGGCCCCTAATCTTTAGCTAGTATCCACGAGCCTCTCTACCCTCCCGACAAGGTTCCTCTTGGCCTTAACCATCTCGGAGCTGTCCTGCCTGGCCATTACCCCTCTGGTCAGATACCGTTCTTAGCTCCCCCTCCTGGAGTGTTTTCGGTACCTGTTATGGATACCTTATCCCTTCCTAACCTGACCTTGGGGATACCAATTTGGTACATTGATCCCCCAACCCCTACCCCGTCTGGTCAGTCCAAAACTTATCGTGCTTTGACCCTGGTTCAACTGGTCCCCATGACCCCTCCCTCTGCTACCGTGCCTCAACCACCTCAATAGGAACCTCCTCCTATTGCAACAGCTTCGGGGAAGGGGGAAAAGCTCGCAAGAAGGCACCTAAAGACAAGGCTGCCTTGAAAAACCCCGCTCCTCCTCAGCCTCCAAAGCGTACCCCCCCGTGGGCTTTGTGTGATGTTGTTGGTCAGACAACAATGTCGGTCATGCCACCCATCATTGTCTTGAATTTCCTTGTATCAAGCCCATGGTTAATGTTGCATTCCTTGAGTCTACGGTCCCTGAAGCCTCTGTTTCTTCCTTGACTACAACCAAGAACCCTAAGACTATTCACACCAACCAACCTTGTGCTTTGTGCGATCTCCATGGCCATTATACCCATCATTTTCCCTGCCTCACGCATTACCGTGCCTCTTTGGAGGTAGTTGGCGAGTATGAGATTGAACAAAACCAGTCCGCCTCTCTCGTCCTTGCACAATATGCCCACTCCCACTCCCATTGACATTCCCCCTCCTGATGTCGAGATGACGGAGCCTGCGGCCATCATCCTCTACCTATCATCATTCATGAGATCCACGGTGGAAGCTCCCTCTAAGACTTTCCCTTCCATTTCGCTTGACGTCCCTTCAACGATCACCCTGGCTAACCATCAGTGGATCCCTTATCTTCTTGTTCTTCCATCACCCCCTGTGACGATGCACATGTGAACCTTTCTTCTCATGATGATGAGTCAGGTAGCTTCACCGCGTCATGTGGTCTCTCTTCCTCCAGTCACCCCATCTTCTACTGTGATGATGACTTCATATTTCCCACCCATAAGAAGAATGGCACCATCTGTGTCTATGGTGACTTTCATGACCTAAGAACAAGCTGCCCCCAAGGTAGCTCCCACACACCACCTACCCGATGGTGTGTGGGTGGTAGACATCCTACCCAGAGCACTCCCTCTAGCAGTGTTTGTTTGATTTCTACCTTGCGCTCAGGTTTCCAGCATTGTTCATCATCCTCTCATTTTTTTTCTTGTGACACCTTTCAGATGGACCCCGTCCACACCTTATATCAGTTATGCCGATGGTGCAAGTCGCTACTCCCAAAATCTAGCCTTGACAGGTTGGGCCATTTTTACCCCCTTACATTCACTTGTTCTCTCAAACGGTGTATGCATTGGTACTGCCACCAATAACCAGGTCGAATATGATGCAGTGCAAGGTTTATTAGCCGATGCCCTTTCCCATCGGATCCTCCACCTTCATGTTCGTTTAGATTCCATGCTTCTTGTCATGCAATTGCATGGTGTCTATCGTGTGCATAATCCTATCCTTTTTAGAAGATATTTACGAGTGAAGCTTTTGATGCGTGAATTTGAAATCATTACATTCAATCATGTACCTAGAGCACAAAATCACTATGTAGATAACATTGCAAACAATATTCTAGATTGGCACTTAGCATAAGCATTTAACACAAGACAATAACACAAAACCATAAAAATGATGCATATCCATTATATGTATTGTATAAAATGTTTTAGAGTCCATTAGCTCTCATACATATGACATGCCCACATCATGTTACAAAAAATAAAAACTGGGGGCACCACCTGCCCCTACATCTAATCACTATCTGGAGGATCCCACGCCAATGGCTTTGCTCCTGCAGCTCGTAGATCGCGCATCCCCTATCCGACCATCGCCATGTGTCGCATGACCCCTCACCACTCCGAGGGTAGAACAATACATGGCTCTATGTACTGGTCATCCAAGTCTTGCCAGCCGCGCTCTGAAACACCGGTCAGAAGCCTCTCACATCTATGATGGGTGTACTCCAGGAGGGCCACTGCATCCTCATTTTACAGTGCTCTCGATCCACTAGGCCCTGCAGCTCCTGATACTGCAAGCCATCCCATGCACCCAGCTGGTTTTATCAGTGCTGTATCTGCATACCAAAAGTGAAAGAATCAATACCATATACAATATACTGAAAATTTAAAATTCACATAAAATATTAGAAACTTATTACTTACCATCGGGCCCCCATACTCGACCAGGCGGCAGTGGCAAATACGGTTCCCCACGATAACTCATCCCACTATAGGGATACTCATCTATGTATAGTGGCATCTGATCCCAATGAGAAAAAAACTCGGGTCACAACACCCGTCCGACCACCCCACCTCCCCTTATGCATAGTAGCTGCCTCCACTGGTGCATCCTGGGCTCCCTCGGGCCCCCATCCTGGATTTGTATGTGAGGTCGAAGTGTCAGTATCTTCTTAAAGAAGAAAGAGCACAACACTGTGCCATATGCACAATCAAGGTTCACTTGTTGCTTCCATAGTGACAGTTGTCGTTTCAATGATGACAACATCATTTGGGCCCACCCATAGTAGGTCCCACTCAACACACTCTCAAAAAGCATCATCTGACCCCCAGTGATGTGGTGGAGTGCCTGGTTGCCTCGGATCCGCAGCACTGCTGCAACCACAACACGGGTCTCTAACCTTTCTAGATCCCTGATCGATATCCGTGTTCCCTTGACATGGAGACCTGGTCGAAAATGGTGCTCTACAAACTCCATGATGTTCCACCCTCGCGGTAACACTGGCTGTGTATTCCCCACCATCCCAAGTGGTGGGAGACCAGTCAGAAAATATATATCCTGGATCCTCAACTCGATTCGGTGCCCTTGCACTATAAAGACCTCATGGTCCGGATCCCAATAATTGACAATCCGGGCCAGCAAGGGATCTCCAGCGCTCATCAAAGGGTTCTCCACAAACTTCAGGACCTAAACCTGACCAATGCACTTTGGACACCATGATCCTCTCAGATCTCCGACCGTAATGTGTCTAGGTCTCTCTCTCTCTAGTTGATCCACAATTCTACCATATCTGCACAAAACCATCATATTTGTCAGTGTACAGAAAGGAAAGACTGCATTCAAACATTACAAAACCCAACTCTCAGCCAAAAAATAGCACAAATATACCACTCTCTGTTAGGTCGCACTTTTCATGTAAAATCCTGGGACAGGTTACAATTTTCTGCCCAAAACCTGCTACCCAGGTCGCAAATATTTCCCCAAAAAGTGCAACCCCACCGTGAAGAGGAGCAGGGGTCTGTTCTTGAGCTCTAGGCACCTAAAATGAACTTTCAATCCACTAAAATGAAAGAGTAGGGTTAGGCCTCTTACCTGCAACTGACGGATCTCGATTCCAACGGTCAGTTTGTTCGCTAAAATCGCCGCAAGATTTAGGGCCTTCTCTCCTCTCTACATTCACCACAACTACACTTGCAAATGAGTGAATTTGGAGGGAAAATGCCTTATTAAAAGAGAAACCCCAGAATTTTCTTTCGCCCACTGCGGCCAAACCGTAGCTCAGTTTGAAAAACTGTCCATAACGTTGGAAAGCTCTCACCGAGCTCTCAAATGGGTATCCTTTAGTATTTTGTGATTTGATAATTCACCACGACACATTTTTTCCAAGAAGGGTCACTTCACCACTCCTCAAAATCAAATTTCTTCACTTGCAACATTTGTACTTGGGGCACCACTTTGCCTCCATACTTGTCCATGCTCGTGTCGAATTTCTTCATGAGTAACCATCTTGTACTCATGTTTTCATGGTCCCCACTAGACCTTTTCTATGTGGCAGTATCATCGAGTCGCCCTTGTTTAGAGCATCCGAGTTGAGTCATCATCGCATCCATGGAGTCTATCTCGAGTCCCTTTGTATCCTGATATATTCCTCCATCCTTCATTGCTTGGTTCCTCTCTCGTGTCGCACATTATGGCCTTCAGTCCTACTGTCCCCTGTCCCCTTTGATATTGTGTCAGTTGCTGCCAAGTCATCCATGCCCTTCATGCTCTAACAAGGGAAGTCGTCAGCCTGCTACTCAGTACCCCCCATTCCATCATCATCCCTGGTGTCAGTCTATCAGTCGCTCTACTATTTTCTCTCGTGCCTTAGTTGAGGATCCCTTATAGCCTCACCTATGGCAGACCTCCTTCTGTCGACATCAACTCATTCATTCCAAAAGATAGGTCTAGAGGGCAGTGTACCTTGGTTCCAGCTTCCACTCTTGTTCAGTGCCTCGGATCAAGCAAAGGAATCCCTTATTGCCCTTTGACTTGATTGTTTCTTAGCTCTAGCTCCTTACGGTATGATCGAGATCCATATACTTGATGGTTCAGTGCTGCAGCAGATTGTACCGGTGATTCTCGGGTATGTGTGAGATGTTTCAGACCTCATGAGGGGGTAGCTCTTCAGGTAGCCCCCCACATGCCCGAATGACCTCTTCATTACAGCCTTCGATGCAAATCCACAGATTTGATGGTTTCAGCCTTAGCCGCTTGCAGTTCCTTTTAGTTTGCATGTATCATTCAGATTTTCAGATCCCCCTCTTGTTTACAGGGCCTCTTTGGTTGTACTTATATCTCATGTACTCAGATATTATTGTATAAATCCTGGCTGTTATCACAGGCACAATATGTATGTGGGATCCATTATCATGTTTTTATCTAGCTCATGTTTATGCCATCATGTAATATATATTTTAGTCCCTTGTTTAGTGGACGCACTATTCTTTGTACTTTGTCTCCGCGGGTATAGGTATGCCTCCCCCGCCTCTTGTAGCACAGGTACTCACTCATAAAAGAGACTTGTCACACCTGTAAGTCTTGCCTCCTCAGGGTCTTTTCCTCTAGCGCTTTGGTCTACCTTATATTTCTCTCTCTCTCTGACTTCCCCTTCAATGTCTAGTGATTGAGTTCTTACAACGTACTTCGGTCATACGATTAGCTCCTAACGCTCGCACGCTGGAGGACAATCTGTTACACCAATTTTTGGTCATCTAACCTGTTACTATTAGATGGACCAAAGTACACCATGTAAGACCAATTTTACCTTAAGTAAAATTGCTTTCACTATGAAAAATAACTTAGTAATCCTTAATTTATTAAGTTGTTTATGGTCTAAACACGAAACCCCATGAGGTAATATTGAATAAATCCATATTTGTTTGATTTTCCTCAAGGAATAATTAGTTAAACAACAGTTTAATTAATATTCCTGGTCATATTTAACCCAAAACAAGAAAATTAATTAGATAAATAATTATTTATCTTATTATTTTCTAGGAATAATTGTTTAAACCTTATTTAAATAATATTCCTTGTTAAGTTTGACTAAATCATTTATAAATTATTGAATAAATCACTATCTATTTAATTATTATCAACCACACCCTTAAAATAATAAATAAATCATTTATTTATTTATTATTTACAAATAAATGGATTTGACCAAATTCAAATTCTTTTTTCCCTCTAATAAATATAATAAAATATTCCATAAAAGTTGGATCTAGATTTGGTTAATAATATTTTAATTATGCACCAATATCTAGACTAACTCAATATTTTGTTATAAATAGAAGGGGTTTTCCATTCACTCACTACCTTTTGTTGCCTAAAGATCACTCTGGATCTATACTTTTGGTCTGACTTTGATCCTCCATCATTGTCATATTTTTCTATATTTTTTCTTGAGAACTCCCTTTGAGTTCCGTTTTTTGTCTGGGTTTTCTACACCATCAAGAGAGAGAGATCTTAGATCTGAAGTGTTGAGGACATACAAGAACCCATCCCATTGAGGGGGACTGGTAACATATTTCTATGTTCCCTTTCCAGGTGTCATAAATACAAAAATTCTTTAAAATTATTCTTGTATTGTCTATTGGATGCATGGAGCAACTCTTGCTTTTATTTGCTGCTTAATGTATTTTACTGCATAGATTTGGATTTTGTAGCATTTATCTTGGTCAACTAACTGCAGATCTGAAGAAATTGGCAGCCATTTTTGATGTTAGGGTTGTTTGTTATGCACAACTAAAGTGAGATTTTTTCGTACACTTGCGATTAGAATTCACACTAACACTAAGCCAAGAACATTACCTTGCAGTTGTTCACACATCTACAAAATTTTATCAATCACATATCTCAACTAGGCCACCATTTAAACACATACATCAATGTTGTTTAAAAAATCAAGTATATACATACTTGTATATATTGGTATGTTTACCATCATGTTATCATAGATTTTAGAAATCAATCTCTTTACCAAGATCATCAACATCAATTAAAATCAACCTCTTTATTGAGATCGCCATCTCCAAAATTTTAAAGAAAAGTTTATTCATTTTTAAAATTTTAACCATCATTATGAATTTAAGAGATCAACCTTCTTGCTAAGGCCAACAATAGCCATTAAGTTTAGCCTCTTTTCCAAGGCCAACATTCATGGTATCTTCAATCTCAAGGGGGTTCTGTTAGGAAACCACATTCATCTATCACATTCATAACTCTTCACAATTACAAAATACATCATAGGACCTGCATGTAATCCCAAGATAGTACATAATCATTCATTACATTGTTACATCCAACATTCATCTTACACATGCAAGTATCCAATATATAAGCCATGAACATAGTGTTATAACCAACCCCTGTAGTAAGCAGTTATTAAACCACTTGACTCTCTAATAGAGTAAAAAACACTATAGCTTCATTTCTTTTGCGATAGATCCCATCCAGTCTAAGTGTTAAACTTGGAAGCTTTGATACCACTCTGTAACATACCCCATATTAACCCTCACCCAAACTAAGGGTAGAAGGAATTATTTAATAATATAACCTAATCTCTAAAGTTTAGTCATGGAAATGGGGTCCAATGTTTTTTACCTTCTTCGACTCTTTCAAAACTTAAATGGATCACACTATTGCATTTGTCTCGTTGAGACCTTTTTGACGATATAATTTATTTCTCTAATTTGACCCTTGAATCAAATGATGTAGCCTTTCAAATAATAACCATTCAGTTAGTGCCACTTCACTAACCTGACACATGGCACCCGCGTGGTCCCCACCTGGCTATTCCAGGCATCCTCCCACTGCCACATGGAAGTGTTACCATAGTTGCAAACCCATTAATCCTGATCATGTATTAACCCCACTTTATAATGGGTGTAAACAAACCCATAACATTTGCACACTATAAAAGAGGTATTTTGGGTGTTGGACCCTTAAAGGCCATGTTACCCTATAAATACCCTTCTCGGAGGTAACTCTTGCTACCCCTCACTGTTCCTTCTAGAGAAACCCTTCAGGGATTACGTGGAACCTTGGTGATCCCTTCTCCACCATGGCCTTGAATTATTTGCTATAGTAGCACCCACTTAGGTCCTCCCTTGCCATGACATCCCAGAGTTTAAATCTCAGAATTTGCTCGTGTAGTTCCTCGCTATTTCTTTTGGGTATAGAGTGTTGGGATATGTGGAGCTTGCAACGCCTATTGACACCTCAAAATAAATCAACCAACTATATAGTCACGTTATTTCCCACCTATTCCTTTGGGATCTGTCGTGACACATCAACCAAGGGATAAAATCCTGACAGGGCTGCACTTGACTCCTCAAGAAATCATCGAGGACAAAGTGTCGGGGTGACGTCATCAACACTTTTTGTCGAGGTGACGTCATAAACACTTTTTGTCGAGGTGACGTCACCCTCCATGTGGCTCCAATAAAAGCATGCTACATGTCAGTCACTTTCAGGTCACTTGGGCCCCTCAAACCTCCAAAATGGGTTGACACGTGTGTCACTCTTTAGACGCCACGTGGCTCCGAGGCCACGTGACTTTCCATGTTGCGTGTGGGTCCCGCTTGGACCTCTGCATGGTAAAATTAAATTTTCCTCGTTATAAGGATTTTGGATTTTTTCTACCACATTATTGCACCAACCACTCACCAATCGACCCCACCTGCCTAGTTATCCCTAAAATAAAATCCCAAGAGTTTCCCTTGGGGCTCCTCTTGGGATCTTCGAGGATAAAAGTTTGGGACACATGTATGGAAATTGTGTTTTATCTCCTCTATGACTCATATCTCTCCGCCTTCACGCTAGGACATGGCTCTTAGACATGTGGTGCTAAAGGTGCATGTCTTCGCGCTTCTCTAGGCCCTAGATTTCGACCCTCGTAGCATAAGCGTAAAGGTATATAGTGTAGGCATTTTTTCCCTCGATGCTTTAGCTATTAACGCATGTGTGAGAGCCTTTCCTGAGGTTTCCAATGCACAATTTATGGGTATATGCAATCCCTTCAGAGCTAACCCTCCAAATATTTTGAATGTACGAACAATTTTGACTTTAACACCATCTCTCCCAAACCTTAACATTGTGCATCCTTCTTCTGAGCTTTCAATAGGGCTCAGTCCAACCCATTCGATATTTATATATCTAGATACGTATCAAGCTATCCCTCATGATATTAGTGGGTAATCATTGACCTGATAGCTAAGCTATTTTAGTGCAAGCATTCATTTATTGATCAAACGAGAACTATTACCTCAAAACGAGAACTGTAACAAGAAAAAACATCAAAAAATCATGAAAAAACAAGCTGAAAATAGTGTTATTTATTTTATTTTGTTTTGTTTATTTATTTATTTTATCAAGGTAAATTTTCAACATTTTTAAAAAATGGAAGTAAAACCTTTTTTTTTTTGGTGTGCAAAAAGCAACTTGAAAACGAAAAGTGTTGATGCTGGAATAACGTCGCCAATTTTTGTGTGTGCAAAAACACTGTGAAAACGAAAAGTGTTGATGTTGGAATAACATCGCCAATTTTTTGTTTGCAAAAAACACCTTGAAAACGAAAAGTGTTGATGCTGGAATAACGTCGCCAATTTTTTGGGTGAAAAAAACACCCTGAAAACAAAAAGTGTTGACGCTGGAATAACATATTTTCTTTTTGGGGTAAATTGTCAACAATGTTTAATAATGAAATTAAAGATAAAATATCATGACTCTGAAAAACCTTAAAATTCCAACGATAAACATGACATTAAAGATAAAAATATCAAAAGTCTTAAAATTCCAACGATTTTTAGGCATGGTATTAAAGATAAAATATCATGTCTCTGAAAAGCCTTAAAATTCCAAGGATGACATTAAAGATTAAATACCACCTATATGAAAATCCTTAAAATTCCAATAATTTTCAGCCATGGTGTTAGCATTGTTTTAAAAAATTATTACTATTTAACTTATATTAATTTATTTTTATTTTAAGCTTATCATATTTGTGTCAGTGTGTTTGGCGCACAAATGTACCAAATCACACTTGCTTAAGAGGGGTGATTTTTTCCTCTTAAGTAATTGGTCACAGGAAAAAAATAGATGGAGTCAAGCAAGTTAGTGGAACATGCTAAAATTTAAACATAATAGATAGAGAAATAGCAATCATATTAAAAAATAAAAACTAAACTAAAAAAAATAAAACAAAAGCTCTGAATAGATTCAAACAACTTCAATAATCCAAATGACGATGCTTACGTCCCCTCTTATTGAGTGCTGGTAGGAATGAAGGATGAAACCTTTACCCAATTTCCAAGGGGCCCTTAGAACTATGGAGTTCCAAGTCCCGATGCAAGGATTTACTTCCGAGCTGCCTTAGCGCAAAGTCTCCCTCTCCCTACTATGGTGGACTGGAATTGTTGGATGGCCAACAAATGAGTCCTCTCTATCTCTGCTCTAGATCACAAACTGCTGGTATTGTTTGGGGAAATTTTGGCCAACATAACAATGTGTTCTAATAGTGTTCATCTCCTGGTGGCCTTTTATAGGAGAATTCAAATCCTCCTTCCCTCTCTTGGTACATTATGGATGGTGACCCAAGAGAGGAGGGTGATTCCATTGTGTGCCACATTTATTCCATTGTGTGCTCCCTTGAGGTCCTAAGGAGGCTTGGGCGGCTATCCTTAGGCAGCCTCAAGTGTGGGATCAATGTCCTGCAGTGTGCCTTGTGGTCCCGAAAAGTGACTTCCACCACTCTCAGGACCGTGCGTATTTTTAAGGAAAAGCCATGCAAAGGCGCACTTATCGAAGAATTATGTGCGCAAAGGCGCATTTAACTGGTTCCTTCTGTGCGCAATTTGATTTTTCCTCTTATACCTTAGATATTTTTAAATACTTCAGATTCTATAATGTCTTTTAACCCTATAAATCCTTTTGCATGACATTAAATAATGTCATCTATTCTTGTCCAATTTTCCAGTGATAACAGTTTCCCCCTAATGTGTGAGGTCTATGAAGAACTGTATAACCGAAACACATTATAGTTTCTTTTTTGTGTACTGTGTGGAGAGAAAAAGAGACCTGTGTGTAGCCCGAAGTTGGAGACACCCTGCATCGGGTCGAAGAGTGACCATGTCCTGTGGGATCCCTGCAAGTAATGGTACAATACAATATATACAAATTTTTCTGCGAGGCGGGCATGTCCCATTCTCGTGATGCTTTGGATAGTTAAACAAATCTACTTGACAGATACAGATTCTGTCCGTGTCACTAGTATGGTAGTGATATGTTGGTTGATGATGACTGTTGACGCCCTCAGGCACGTTTTTTGCTTGACTATAGGTGGAAAGTGGTACCCATATGCATAAACTTAGTATGGCATATAAATGCTCATTGTATGCATAGGCGCTGGCTAGGACCTTCCCGTGTAAGCATTTCTGAAAGAGATGCTTATAAAGGCATGGGTCTTAGACGAATTTGATCAAAGTGAAATGGTTGTAAGGTACGATACCATCTTGACATGAAATCTTGTGTTGTAGTCGAATGTCAGGAGGATTGATGACATCTGTGGGAAATTAGGTCTCCCACAGTGCCACCCGAGGATGTCCCTTTTGTGCAAAGGAGTGATCGAAGGTACCGCTTTATTTTTGTAAAAGAGGTGTTGATGTCGATAAAAATGAAGCCTCAATCGAACAGGAGAGTCACTGATGCATGGGATCAGAATCCTGGATGTGGTGGCTTTAACGTAGGCATGATGGCGACGGGTGATTGAAAACTGATGATGGGAATTCAGTGGCCCAAGGTTGGAGTATAAAAAGTAGCTTAGCGGATGTCATAACTATTTCTAATGGGGAAATATTTGGAGTCGATAGGACTTCCAGGGTGGGTATAAACTGGTTATGAATGTCATGGTGGCTTTTTGCGTGGGGGTGTGATACTCCGACCAAAGGTAACCAGGGAATGTTGCCATGGGAGAAAAAATGGATGGGTGGGTGGGGGACGTAGTGCACCATTTGCAGTATTTGTATACTTACGAAAATAATGAAATAATGGGGTTTGGTTTGTACAAAAATAAGAGACGGGTGCCCCAAAACATGAAAGTGTTCGCTCACTCATGATGTGAGGAAGGAGTTTTGTTGAGGGTGGGGGCCCCATTGGTTGGTTTCATGTGTGAGGTTGGTGAAGCGGATGGAAAATGTCACAGATGGGCTATGATGACGGAGGTATGGTAGGCCAAATGCGAGGCGCAGTAGTGCACTTTCAATCTGCTTGCAAAAACCTGGTCATCCGGGAAAGGGGTTTTATTTCGATATGGTAAAACTTAACCTAATGCATGGTGAGTGAATCGGCATGAGATGCTTCTTGGACTAAAGTGGTATGGCCATGGCATCATTATTTTTTGTGATATATGTTCTACTTTCGGTGACAAACACCATGGAGGGGAGGCTCTATTAACCAACGAGGATGTTTATCATGTGAAAGGTGAGGTGATGATAAACATGGTTGGGTGTTTGGAACCTATGGTTAATTTCTGATGGAGAAATGATGTCAGGATATGTAGAGTTTTTCTAGGACTCTATCATGCTGGGGGTAGAATGATACCTGCTCTTAGAAATTTCAGTGGATGCAGCAGTGAATGGTTTGCACACTACCCATAATGGGAGCTTGCGAGAGTGCACCATTTGTGGTATTTTTACACTTACCAAAAGAATGAAATAATGGGGTTTGGTTTGCACAAAACACAGAGACGGGTGCCCCAAAACATGAGAGTGTTCGCTCACTTATGATGTGAGGAAGGTGTTTTTCTGAGGGTGGGGGCCTCATTAGTTGGACTCATGTGTGAGGTTGGTGAAGCGGATGGAAAATGTCGTAGATGGGCTATGCTGACGGAGGTATGGTAGGCCAAATGCGAGGCGTGGTAGTGCGCTTTCAATCTGCTCGCAAAAACCTGGTCATCCGGGAAAGGGGTTTTATTTCGATATGGTAAAACTTGACCTGATGCATAACAGGTGAATCAGCATGAGTTGCTTCCCAGACTAAAGTGGTATGGCCATGGTGTCATTATGTTTTGTGATATATGGTCTACTTTGGGTGACAAGCACCATGGAGGGAGGCTCTACTGACCAACGAGGATGTTTATCATGTGCAAGGTGAGGTGATGATAAACATGGTCGGGTGTTTGGAAGCTATGGTTAATTTCTGACGGAGAAATGATGTCAGGATATACAGAGTTTTTCTAGGACTCTATGATGCTGGGGGTAGAATGATACCCGCTCTTGGAACTTTCAATGGATGGAGCGGTGAATGGTTTGCACACTACCAGTGATGGGAGCTTGCGAGAGTGCAAGGCTAGGTCCCCTATTAGGATGGTCAATTTCCTGTTGGTTGAAATTGTGCCTGGTGCAGAGGTGCCTGAATGTTTCCATTAGCAGGCATGCCTCTAGTTCGTGGTTATGGCCAGTGCAGATGGTGCATGGTACCATTGTGCCAACCGATTAGATTGTGTGGGAATCAACACTACTCTTCGTCCCAGAAATGGACGCTTGGAAAGGATTTGTTGTAGAAGATGAGATATTCTGCTTCCATTTCCGAGTCTTTGGCTTGGGTATGTCTAACTCTTTTGGGGAGTGTAGACTTAATGATGCTCTTGCTGCTCTCAGCTTCGAGAGATGTTCACATTTTATTGTATGATGGAAGTGTGAAAAAATCTGGTAATAAGTGTGCGTTATCTTCTCTTGGTTAGAGATGAGTCTCTACGGGAGGGAGGAGACTGTGCGAAAACTGTTTGTGAGGTGCTTCAGTTATTTGCACTGATTGAATCGGTAGCCAATCAGGTCGCATAGTCCGCATGTTATCCTAGGTTGGGCCTGGGTCATGTTTGGTTGGTATGACGTTCTAGTTTTCCCATTACGCTGATGTGGGTGTAGGGTTGATGGCTTGGGGGTGATATACTTTCTATACCGGTTGAGGAGATCGTCGCATTTATTTTCTAATGTATGAATCATATCAATTAGAGGACGAACTCATGAAATAGAAGTAAAACACTGTCATGGTGATTGCCCTCACACACTGGGAAAAACAATGTAGATATGGGGTTCCCGTCCTGCTCATTAGATGGCGTGACTGGGTATCAATGACGTAGAGATTCTAAGTCAGGGCAAGTGGCGACCACATGATTGGGAATTTTACACAATGCACATGTTGGTCTTCTCTGCAAAGGGTGGTTGGGGGTAACTAAGGGTTCCCTGATTGGTCATTTTTCAGCTGACAGGAAGAGGATGGATCTACTCGTCAAATCTTCTTGTGTTGTCGAGCTGTTCATAGATTCCGAGTCATATCCATCATCTTGAGAGAGGCAAACTATGGCTGAGCGCAAACTAGCTAGCGCTAAGCGGAATCCTGGGATATAGTGGCATTGTTCCAACATATGGTTGTCAACACATAAAGGACATGTGAATTGCGCTTCCTACAAACCAACATAGTAAACGCGCTCTATAGGATACCATTTGTGGATGAGTTCTAGGGCTACGCATTACTCGATGAAGTGACCACGTTCATCGCACAGCATGCAACGTATGATAAGAGGAGGGAATATGAATGGGAGTCTTTCAAGCGACTGCGCTCCTCTTGTAGATATAGAATGGTGCGAGGTTCATCTCCAAATGACTGGGTGGAGGGATCATCTTGATAGGATTGCTCGATGGAATGTAAGGTGTCCCTATATTGTAGGATCTCTAGGAAATGATGGTTATAGTGTCCATAATTGCTGCAAATTGCACATGCATGATTGGTACACAATGCTTTGCCTTGACTTTTGGCGGCAGGTTCCTTCTTACTGGAACGTCATGTCGCGATGTCTGCCGTAGAGCTAAGGAGCAATTTTAATTCGTCCAACTCTAGGAAAATAAGGGTAGGGTGGCCTACTATGTCACATATGGTGCAACGCGATGATTCCCATTGTGTGGTGGGAATCTCCACCTTATTTTCGCTTCTCTTAGGTTTCTTAGTCGTAACCATCGATTTTGCAATGGGAATTTCCTTTGTAGGGGTGTTTACGATAGTCTCCTGAACGGATGGGGCTAGTTCAAGATTGATAGGGATTAGCCTTGTAGAGGTGATGTGCGTGACTCCCATTGGAGTAGGTGGGACTAGGTACCAAACTGGTATTGAAAATGATAAGTTTGGTAGGACCACTGTGGCCATGACTTGCTGCAACACGAAACCAGTTGTGGGGAAGAGGAAAGGGGTTTGGGAGGCAGCGTAGGCTAGAGAGGCTGTCGTGGCCGAGGAATCCATGTCATTAATTCTTGTCTCCGTGTCTTGACTAGCTTTGGTGTTAGATGTGGACATTATGCACACCGGAGCTCCTGTGACATCAGGTGATGATTCAGGTATAACAAGGGGATCTCCTCAGAATGATCCTAGGATGGACGATGGTTTGAACTGGCCGGGGCCATATTCTTGGTATCGTTTAAGCGCATCAGTAGATGTGTCTACATAGTGTAGAATGACAATGGTGTTTGTTAGGTTCCTCTTTTCACTATCTGTCAACTGGTCGACAGTAACGATGCGGTCCTCATGGGGGAACATCATAGTTCGGAAGATGAAGGAGGTGATGGCTGACATGGCATACATGTATCTCTGACCAAGGATTATATTGTAGTCTAATTGGGCGTCCAAGACTTCAATGTCTATGAGGATGGTCTTGTCGGCTAAACAGATCGGAACGTTTTCGTAGAGACTAACGGGGGTTGAAGGGCGACCATCGTATGCTCTAAGCGTGATGTATGATGGCTTTAGTTCAAGAGAACCTAACTTCTGCCAAACATTCTTTGACATGATGCATGTGGATGAACCTTTGTCAATGATACATCAGTGAATGGTGATGTTTTGGATCGACACTAGTATCTGAAAGGCGACCATTGAAGGAAGCCTAGGGGTTTCTTTATCTAAATCAAAAGCCATCAGGTGCGAATTGACAGTGTCGATGGCGCCTGATGCGGAGAGTAATGATTTTCGCTACTTTGGGCATGATTGTAACACCTACAAAGCTGACATAGCGGTGGGAGATTGAGCTAGATAATCCACAATGCTATAGTTATGGGTCGCTTTGGCATAGTTTCCTGCTCGCCTAGTTAGTCCCTTATCCATTTTTGGCAAAGGTTCAATAGGCATATTTGATATGGTCAAAGGTGTAGTTGGTGCACTTGTACTAGCCCCTTACGCATTGGTGTTTGGTGGGGTGTCGTAATTCCGATTTCGTGTCTGAAAAAACATTTCTTCGCCAGTCATGTAGATTTCGTGGCTGTTTTTTCGGAATCATAGGGAGTTTGTTGCTGCGTGCTAACTGTCACTTGATGGGGGAAAGACTCCTGCATGACTACTGTCTGCTGGGAGGATCCCCCTTTTCCACGGTGACTCTGCAACTTCTTAAGCTCAGGGAGGTTGGGACAATGGTGAGTGTAATGGCCTTACTCACCACAGATCGAACAAGAGTGGTTTGTTCAAAGATTTGGCCTTTTTTTATACCTCTAGGAGTTGCTTGGATCATGGTTTTGATTTCGGTTCGAGTTGCCGCCAGCCTGAGATCGTAGAGGGCATTGTTGGTTGTTGCTCCCCTATCCAGGATTTCATTTAGGCTTGTTTTTTCCATTTTTCTTAACCGCGTTAGGAGGATAATTTGGATTCTCCTGTTTGTATGGTTGGCGCGGTTGGTTTTGGCAGGGTTGCACAGAGTTCACCTATGCATTATTCTGCATGGGCGGGTCTTGTGCTAGAGATTGGGGGTATTGCGGTCCCTTCTTTTTAAATGGCTATTAAGGGGGAGATCTTCCGTTAGCATGTCTAGCTGCATATTGGGTCCCCTGAGCTGGAGGATAGGGTCCTCCATGCTGATGGTGGTACGATGACGCCCTACTGGTCAAATTTTGCGGAGGCATGGGATGACTTTGGTAGCCAGGTTGTGGTAGGTTATGGGTAGAATAATACGCGTAGCCGAGGTATTGAACGCTGCTACTTAGGTGACTTTGGGTCAACAACCCAATTAAACCGTCTGCAGAGTTCGACGTGCTTAGCAATTATTTGTAAGTTTACAGGCGCGAGGCGTTCGACATGATATTGTAAATATATCCTAATTGCGTATAGATCATCTCGAGCTGTTGGGCCTTACTGATGGTGTCCTCTTCAGATATGGGCTTTTGTTGCACCACATATTTTGAAATCTCTACGATGAGAGTTTTCAGGAACAAGTCTAACAGAACTCGATTGTCGAGTTTGGATTTGCACAAACTACGACGCCACTGCCATTTGTGGAGATGGTTCGAGATATGGATGATGGGGGTTTGCCTAAAGTGGGTCAGTAATTCCATTCCAGAATCATGGTCGATGGGTAACTAAAAATAGGTCAGGAACGTAGTAGCGAGGGCGCTAAAGGTTCCATGTGTAGCAGAGGGATGATGCACATACCATTTCGCTGCTATTCTAGTTAGGGTGCGTTGAAACAATCTTAGTCGAATAGTATCGTCAATGATATTGTTTGAAGAACACCACAGGTGGAAAGTCATCACATGATTTCCTGGGTCTTCCGCTTGCTTTCCTTTGATCTTTGGAATGTTCGGAGGGAGATTCGTGGGCATGGGAGGCCATATGGGGTTGTGTGCAATGGGGTTGTTTGTCAACTTGGTTAAATCTGGTAGATTTAACGAAGCTAGAAAAGGTGACTGCGAGTTTGTAATCATTGCAACTTGTGAAAACACAATGTTCTGGTTAGGAATAGGGTTTTTCTGTGACGTACCCTGTTGTGCATTCACATGGCTTCCCGAATGGGTAGCACTACTTTGCCCATTGGGGGTTGTGGGAGGAGTGGTGTGTTTTGACCATGTGGGGGTGTTCACCGGTGTGGCATTGGGAGACCGTCTAGGGTTCCCAAATAAATATGCCCCAATAAAGGATGAACTGATAATGGTGGTTGTGTTTCTTCTTTGACGCCTAAATGGTGAAAGACTTGGAACCCCTCCTGGCAATGGGGGGAGGTCCAAAAGGCATCTAGATCGACGAGGTCCCGCTGGTTCCATTCTGGCATCGACTAGGTATGGTTTTGGAAATATTTGAGAGGATAGAGATTATAATCTAAGCAAAATTATGATCACATACATAAAACAAAGCGAAAATAAAATATATTTTCCCTTTAGATTAATCCTATGTGATCAGTCAATAAAAAAAATATGGTTTTTTTTGTTTGCATATGATACTCAAATCTTATAATACCTTATCGTCCTCACACACTCAAATGTAACTGGGCCTTGAGAAGATATCTTGCGAATGCTCGCACAACGTCCTGAAAGAACTGGTGACGCCCCTAATCAACCAAAGAAAATCCACCAATGTAAGGGTAGAGGATCTAGTGCTTGCCTGCACCATCACCTATAGGGAAAGGATGACCTAATTTTGGCCACTAAGCACCGCTGTCCCACGTGAGTGTTTGAGTCTTGGGCTTCTTGGTAGTTCAGCTACCAGTACCGAGTATCAGCGGTCAGGTAGCCCCAACTAATACCGCACGCACTGGGCCTAAGCATAACCCCTCTAAATCAGGTCTCTGCCGCGCTCGAGTTTTATTTTCCATGGGCTGATAAGCGGATTTGAAATTTACCTAAAAAATCAACTTCTATGTTTTAAGATGAAGACTAACCAAAGTGGCTTATTGGATGCCTACCCCCTTGGTCCTAACTTAGACTATAAATTCTTTTGTGGCCCCTGTGGGGAGAATTTAGTGAGTTTTGTTAAGTTAGTTTTAGGTGTCTTTACTTTACTTAGGGTGTGGATGTGTGTGAACAAAAGGTGAACAAGCACATGGTTTGTATGTGTGGATATGCGATGATCATTTTCAAAATCCCGTATTTAAACTATGTTCTATTGTTCCTTGCTCAAAAGAAAAACATGCACGGCCGCTTTCAATTTTTCCTAATTAATCTATATGATCAACTATAGGGAGATGGTGAGTTGTCAATAGAGAGTGTTCATATGCTTGCCTAGGATCACCCGAAGGTGCAAAGGCAACAAATATTACTTGCTCTTCTACAGAAAATTCGATCCTGGTCCCGAAATCCTAGTGCAAAAAATGAACTAAACTAATGACTTTTACACTAGAAAAATGAAAGAGAACTAGCTAAGCATGCGTGGACTTGTGCCACTTATTTTGGCTAATTAACTAGGTGTTTTGGTACTTAAATTCAAAAAACATAATTTTTTTTCGGAATGTAAGTTAATTTTCCTCCTACTTAAACTATGTGTTAACTTTGCAAAAATCAACTTGAAATAAATCTAACACCTAAACTACTAAAAGCAGCTAAAAGTGAGATTTAACAAGTTGCGGGGCACCTCAACTAGTGCTGGCAAATGTATTATGGGCTACTAGGGACTTTTACAAGCAAGAAAAGATGGAAATAGTAGAAAAAAGTCAACTTCTGGTTTCCACGCGGAAAAGACTGAAACAGGCGCGAAGGCCGTGCGCAGGTCACCTATGAACGAGCGTACTGGGGCGTGTCTGTCTGCGAAAAATCCATGCAAGTTCCTGCAAAGTAATTTTTAGGAGCTCTTCAGCTTTAGCCTGTCACTGAGGGTGAATCAGGCAGTGAAGGAGAGAAATGGGGAAGTTCCAACCAAACTCCTCAGCAAAGAAAGAGGTTCTCTGCAAAAAAAAATCACAACCACATAAAATTGGAAATAAAAGTTAGTGGAGTCACTAATCCTGTGTTAGTGTGTTTGGCGCACAAATGTACCAAATCACACTTGCTTAAGAGGGGTGGTTTTTCCCTCTTAAGTAATTGGTCACAGGGAGAAAATATATGGAGTCAAGCAAGTTAGTGGAACATGCTAAAACATAAGCATACTAGATAGAGAAATAGAATGCATATTCAAACATAAAAACTAAACTAAGACAAATAAAACAAAAGCTCTGAATATAGTCAAATAACTTCAATAATCCAAATGGCGGCGCTTACGTCCCCTCTTATTGAGTGTTGGTAGGAATGGAGGATGAAAATTTTACCCACTTGCCAAGGGGCCCTTAGAACTACGGAGTTCCAAGTCACGATGCAAGGATGTCTTTACTTCCGAGTTGCCTTGGCACAAAGTCTCCCTCTCTCTACTATGGTGGACTGGAGTCGTTGGATGGCCAACAATTGAGTCCCCTCTATCTCTGCTCTGGATCACACATTGCTGGTATTGCTTGGGGAAATTCTTACCAGCATAACAATGTGATCTCATATTGTTCATCTCTTGGTGGCCTTTTAGAGGAGAATTAAAATCCTGTTTTTCTCTCTTGATACATTGTGGATGGTGACCCAAGAGAGGAGGGTGATTCCATTGTGTGCTCCCTTGAGGTCCTAAGGAGGCTCGGGCGACTGTCCTTAGGCGGCCTCAAGTGTGGGATCAAAGTCCTGGAGTGTGCCTTGTGGTCCCGAAAAGTGACTTCCGCCACTCTCAGGACTGCGTGGCTTTTGAGGAAAAGCCACGCAAAGACACACTTATCGAAGAATTATGCACGCAAAGGCGCATTTAATTGGTTCCTTCTGTGCGCAATTTGATTTTTCCTCCTAGACCTTAGAGTTTTTTAAATACTTCAGATTCTCTAATGTCTTTCAGCCCTGTAAATCCTTCTGCCTGACATTAAATAATGTCATATTTTCTTGTTTGATTTTCCAGTGATAACAATATTAATAAAAATTTATTAAATATAATGTTTTTTTCATATAATGTATTGAAATCACTGGATAGGAAACACTTTAGTTATGATGAATCAACAACTTTACAAAACAAATGAATTTATATGTGATTTTGGAGTTTTTGATACTCTATATTAAAACATTTATTTTTTTTTCTTGAAATTCGTGTCAATATATTATTTTCAAATAATTTAAGATTTTGAAATTGTTTTTTTAAAACTATATTTCATTATTGAGAAATATATATATTTTAATGCTATTTTCATTTATAATAATACTAATAATTTAATATTAAAATTATATTTCTTTTGAATTTAATGATCGAAACTAATAAACATATTAAAGATTATTAAAATTATTTTTTGTTTCTATCCATCGCTAAGGAAGTAAACGATCAACAAAAAAATGTTCTCCCACAGTTATTACTTCTACATATTTTTTATTTTGACACGTATATCCAATCAAATATATTAAGGATATAAAAACATAGAAAAAATAAAAACTAAAACGAAAAAAAAACTAACAAATTAATAAAAATATATAATTTATCATAAAAAATTAAAAAACCTGACCCAAGAAATATACAATATAAAAAAACATATAAAAAAGAACATTAAAACGATTTTTTATTATTAAATAACAAAACACACATTAAAAAAAACATTATATATATATATATATATATATATATATAATAATAATAATAATAATAATAATTAAAAAAATAAAAAATAATAATTAAAAAAAACAATAAAAAAATCATTTAAAAAAAATCCTAATCATAAAAAAATAAAAAATAAAAAAGATATAAAACAATCACAATTTATTATATAATAATAATAAATATTTATATATATATATATATATATATATATATATATATATATATATATATATATATATTAAATTTAAATTTGTATTATTGTAAAATGTTTATTTAAATTTTATTTATTTATTTTTTTTAAATTTAAATTTTTTCTTTTTATTTTATTCGTAAGTTTTTAATTTTTTTAATTTTTAATTTTAGTTATTTTAGCTATTTTTGTTTTTGAATTCTTTGAATTTTAATTATTTTAAAATTTTCTATTTTAATTATTTTATTTTAATTATGCATTTTTTTAAATAACTTAAAAAAGTGGTTTTGGATGTTTTTTTTTTTTTTAAAATTTCTTTCTTTAACTCTTTTTTTTTTCTTCCCTTTTTAAAATTTTTTTTTTTGAAATTTATTGTTTTTTTGTTTTGTTTTGTTTTTTTTTAAAGTTAATTTTGTTTTTTTAAAACATTTTATTATTTTATTTTAATATATTTTTAATATATCATTTTTTTGTCATGTTTTTAATTTAATTTTTATGTTTTATTATTAATATGAAAAATCACCATTCTAAATTAGAAAGGGTCGACGTTGCATTAGCACTTTTCAAAATTAGCATGAAAATCACTCACATTTTAAAACAAATGTTCATACTTGATTTAAAAAAAAAAAAAATTAAAGTGCCAAAAATATGCTTAAAAAATAGGTGATTTTACATCACGGGTTTTCAAAATCGACATGAAAATCATGACATTTAAAAATTAAAAAAAAAATCATAAGAAAATCGAAAGTACCAAAAATATTCTAAAAGGGTGATTCTGCATCACCGCTTTTCAAAATTGGGTGTTTTTTTTGTTACCTCAAAAAAACGGGTAATCGGTAATTTTCTCGTTTAATCAGTAACTAATCTGAATTTGAATGTTAGTTTTGCTTTGCTAATTTCATATTCAGATTTATAATTATTTTGTTGATGTTATGATTTATGTGCATAGGTTTCCTTGGTGTTTATGAGTGTCAAACAGGTAAATGAGTTGAGTTTTAAGTTAAATTCAAGAGTGTAAAGCATGAAAAACAAATGTTGAATAACAACAATAACAAGTACAACAAACCATCACAATTGATCCATTAACACAATGTTTTGATCGGGAAGAGTTCACCCCTCCTGGGCTACATCTACTTGGTCCAAATTCCATGGATTGGGCCTCTGTATTAGCTAAAATGTGAAAAAAATTCTGTTTACATTCACTCACTGCTTCAATGTGTCCAAAATGTCCAAATAATTCAGAAATGACTCTTCTTGCAGTGAATTTGGTCGAATTTTGCCAAAGATATGGCCAAAACAGTTTTGTGTAGTAAACTGCCTCCAAAACTGGAGAAGACTCGAGTTAAGGTTGCTAAATTTGGGGCAATGCCTAATTTGGTCATTACACCAAAAATTCTGCCAACTCAACTCTGAGTTAATTAATTTTAAGAGAGGTTTATCCACTCGATTAACGCTAAACGCACTCTTTAATTAAACCTGGATTAATAAAATTCATAGTGCATTAACCAAAGTTTAAGGGGTATTAAACCTGCTCTTTAACATAATCTTCGCGCTTAACAGAAATCCGCCCCGCCTGTGGTCTAGTGGATAGGTCGTATGGGGAGGGGGCTGGCCCCCTCCATACACCCGCTGGTCTAACCGTTGAAATTCAAATACCACTCGCGGCTTATACATAACAAGGATGAAAGCTTTGGTATGGCGGTAAGTTTGTTGGTTGGTGTGGGGGAGTTCGTGGGGTCGATCCGACCTTCGCCCATATGTTGAAACATTTTCACTCCGTAATTTATATGTGCCTACTATACCATAGTTCAAAATCTTGGTGTAAATATGTAGAATTTGATATACTTTAAAACCTTTGTATATATGTATGCGGACTTTGATATAATATATGCCAACAGCCCTGAACCCAAACTATAATATATGCCAACCTCATACTTTAATGTAAAATCGAACTTTGTGACATAAAATCAATCCGACCTTTGACATATGATTTCAGACTTTGGCATATAAAAATGCAATTCGGACTTTGCATAGGGTCCACCATGTGTCCATCTCTGGTTGGACCATTCCAACCATTAAAAAAAAAACAAATTCGACCTTAAGAGAAAATATTAAAAAAAAATTCACCTTCAACACTAGCTGGTGAATCTTGCAGTGACACTTGTCACAGTGTTATTAGGAAAAAATCAAGAATATTCCCAGAATATTCATGTTCTGTTGATTGGGCTTCAATGTCACCATTTTGTCATGTTTTGCAAAATTTTAAGTTGTTTAGGAAAATGAACAGTAGGCTCTATCTTCTTCATTCGGATACCATTTTAGACGAAACGCATTGCGCTAGATTCCTGGCGACCAGCTCTTCGCTATCGTTTAGTTTCCATTCAATTTTGAGCACTTTAATTTTTGAGCTTTTACACTGCGCACCTAATCATTCCTTCCCACTAGAAGCCTTTTGGACCCCAAATCTCTTTGATTACTGATCATGTGGATGAGGGTACAGTTCCCTCACCCTTCCAGTCTCAATCCACTGAAATTTTCCCATTTTCATCAAATTGAGATTTTCACAAAAAACTTAAGTTTTTCCTTGACTCTTGCAGTTGTTGACATCGTCATGCTACAATTTCATAGAATTTTCAGAGCAGCAAGCTATTCTTACAGGAACACACTCTCTCTAACCTTGTTCATCAATCAAAGGAAACTTAAAAACTGTCTCACCTTGCACATTGTCATCATGGCGATTCTTAGCTGCTCTTGTTGTGTACTTACGTTGACTCTTAACCAAGTACTTTCGCCATTTCCATGTACCCTTTGGAAACCAAAAACAAGCACTTATGGAACCCATGCCTTCTTTGTCAAATTTCTTTGTCTCTTTCTCTTTAACCTTTGCACCCTCTTGCACCGACATCTTGTTTCCAACACTGCTCAACACTGATGTTGACTGCTGCAAATCTGTCACATCTTGTTTACCTCCTTTCAAAGGAAACCTATTAGAGTCCCGAAACATCTCATTACAAGCATAAGCAACCTTAATGAAATCAACTTGTTCATTAGATGCATATTTTTGAAAGGTTTGATTCAAAACATCTCTATGATTTATCATTAACAATGTAAAATTGTGACTTGCATTCACTATCCTCTTCATTTCTCTTGCATGTATAAGAGACAAACTTGTCTTCTTCTTATGCGCTCTAAGTACTCAATTCCATCTCTAAACAATTGATACTTATTCTCATGGTGATGAAATACTGCTTTCCTATCATAAAGATAAGGACTTCCGAAAACAATACCTGATATCTCAAGCAACACCACATCAAGTTCAACTTCATCAAGAAAGTTTGAATTGATGACGAATCTTAGTATGCACTTCCTTGTTACCTGCAAGTTTGCATTCTTGCATATCCACCCTAAAGGATAAGGTATTGGATGTCTAAAAGTTTCAAGGTTTAGCTTCTTAACCAAGTCTTCGGAAATCAAGTTAGCTTGTGACCCACTATCAAAAAGTGTGTCTATCTTGGTATGTTTAGAGACGACTCTAATATGGAAAAGTTCAATTCTCGTATCTTCATCTTGAGTGACATTGGAACAATTTGAAGAACTAGTGCTTTCTATATGCTTACCTTTCAAACCCATGGCTGTAATATTTGTTTCATCTCCTGAATATGAACCTAGGTCATGTTCAATGATAGCAACAATTTTCCCCTTTTCTTTAGCTTTCAGTTTGTTTGGCTTCAACTCTGGATGAAGTTTCCAACAGTGGTCTTCATCATGGCCATTCTTCAAACCATGTTTACATGTGAGTTTATCCTTCTCTCTTTTGACATAGCTATTTCTCTTTCCTCTTCCATAAAACTTGCCCTTTCCCTTACCCTCACTATCACTTTTCTCATTTATGTTCTGCTTCCCTCTTGCTTCTAAGTGGGTGGCTTGAACACAAACCTCATCTATGTTTGTGGGATTGAACATGAGAATAGGGTTCCTAATGTTACTGTGCAAACCCCCAATATAATTTAACAAAGTTTCTTGAGAATACAAATTAATACCCAAAATAAGAGCTCTTCTCCTAAATTCAGGAGTATAACCTTGCAAACTTTTCCCTTTAAACTGTCTAAAATTTTTCCAGTCCATAATGGCCTTTTGCATGTAAGCTAGAGGATAAAATTTCCTTTTAATTGCATCAATAACACTTGACCAAGACATAGATATCTTACCATAGTTTTTAATCTCTTCTTGAGTCCTTGCTTCCCACCATACAAGTGCAGATCCTTCCATCCTAAAGGAAGCCAATTGAATGTTTATGTCATCTTCGTGGAGGTTCTGAATTTTGCAATACACCTCCAATTGACATATCCAATTGTCTAGCCTCTTTGCATTTACCTCGCCATTATACATTGTAAGCTCAAATTTAATGTCCAATTTGAGTAAGGGAGTTTTTCCTTTTGGGTTTTTTGAATGAGTATGGGTGGTTTTTGTGGTGGAAGTGGAAGATGATGCTGATGGAGATGATGAGGATGATGATGAAGATGGTGGAGATGGAGGAGGCTTTCCTCCACTTCCCTTTGAATCCTTCTCTTCATCTTTCTTTCCTTATGAGGTTCCCTCTCCATGTGGAGACTTAGAATTATCTCCAACCATCCTAGTGTCCCTCTCTTCAAAGAGGATCCTAACCCTTTCAATCAGTTCATAGAAAGCCTTCTTGTATGCTTCCTCTTTTGAAAGACTGTCACTCTCTCCAAATCCTTACATGATGGCTATGGATTCAAGCTCAGCTTTTGGTGCAAATTTTACCACTTCAATCTCAGCTTCTAGTGCAACTTGTACCTCCTCAACCTCAGCTTCTTGAGATAAAACTTGAGGTGGTTCAAGTGTAGCTGTGAGTGGAACTTTGGGTGGATATGGTGCCCTTGTGGCTCTCTTTCTTCTGGTCCTAATCTTAGGAATTACAACCAATAGTTTCACTTCTCCTCTCTGCAACTTTAACCTTGTAAGCATCACAAATTTTCAACCATTAAAACCCTACTTGCACAAAAATCAAGCAACTATCAAGAAAATAACCTTTGCAATCTTTGCTCTGATACCAAATTGATTTGAATTTGAATGTTAGTTTTGTTGTGCTAATTTCATCTTCATATTTATAATTATTTTACTGATCTTATGCTTTATGTGCATAGGCTTCCTTAGTGCTTATGAGTGCCAAACATGTAAATGAGGTGAGTTTTAATTTAAATTCAAGAGCATAAAGCATGAAAAACAAATGTTGAATAGTAGAAATAAAAAGTACAAAAAACCATCACAATTGATCCATTAACACATTGTTTTGATGAAGGAGTTACCCCCTCCTGGGCTACATCTCCTTGGTCCAACTTCTATGGCTTGGGCCTCTTTATTAGCTAAAATGTGCAAAAAATTCTATTTACATTCACCTACTTCTCCTGAAACTTACTTCAATGTGTCTAGAATGTCCAAATCATTCAGAAACGACTCTTCTTGCACTCAATTTGGTCTAATTTTGCCAAAGATATTTCCAAAAAAAAATTGCCTAGTAAACTGCCTCAAAAACTGGAGAAGACTCGAGTTAGGGCTGCCAAATTTGGGGCAACGCCTAATTTGGTTGTTCCGCTGAAAATTCTACGAACTTAACTCCAAGTTAATTAATTTTAAGAGTGGTTTATGTTGAACCTTTAGATAAACTGAGAGAGGGGGGGGGGGGGTGAATCAGTTTATCACATTCATGGACTTTTAAAACTTTTAATTAAACTTTATTAACACCTTCATTTCATGATCAACATAATATGTGAGCAATCTTTATTTGTGAGCAACAATTAATAAGCATATTAGATAATGTACCAGCAATCTTAATATGTGAGCAACAAGTATTAAGCAGAATAGATATACCATATCAACACATAGACATCATGCACATAGACACCAGATATAAGTGGAAACCCATAAAGGGAGAAAACCACATCTTATTATTGTTGTGATGCAAAGGCAAGCTCCAAATCCCTCTCACCACTGACTTTCTGTAGGCTCCAACCCGCAAGAGGCTCCTACCTCAATTCTGCAAGCTACAACTTGCAAGGAAGCTCCAAATCCCATTAATTTTCTATAGGCAGCAACCTACAGGAGGCTCCAACCTCAGTCAGCTACAACTGACATTTTATCAAGCTACAACTTGATGTGGAAGCACCAACTCCCATCTATTTTCTGCAGGCACCAACCTACAAGAGGCTCCTACCTCAATCAACTACAATTGACATCTATCAAGCTACAACTTGATAGGGAAGCTCCAACTTCCTTACTCTTTCAAAAGAAAACACTTGCTGATTTACCTTGGATATCAGCTCTGTTCTGTTCCTTCTTTTTTGTTGTCCATCAATCCTCACATTTGCCCTGTATCATCTCTGCATCTTCTCGAATTCTCTATCAACTCCTCCTTTCTTCTCTACCTCACTGCTTCATTTCTGCATTCTCTAACCTCCTAACCTCCCTATACATATCAAGGTGATATCATTTATAGAGATTTCCTTATGACTGTTAGCATTCCTCAGGGAATTTGAAATGGACCGCCATGCCTCTTTGCCTTCTGCCTTCTCATTTCTTTTACCAGCTCATTCAGAAAAAATATAACAATAGGTACTAATTTCAATATTACAGTGGGATTTTTGTTTTCCTCCGAAGACTTGCCAATGCATCACAAACAATATAAAATCAATTACAACATTTACATTCACATTTTCAGTTACATAAAAACAATTTCACTCAGCCCATTTTTTGGCCTTTGGATTTGCTGGTTTTGTCTTTTCTGCTGCTGTTAAGAAACTGTTCTGCATACCTCTATTGTTCACTGCAATTGTGTATCTGCAGCTATCATGTAACTGTTCTACATACTCTATTCACTATCTTTTTTTAGTTCTGCATATTCTCCTGCTTTCTGTGCTTGTACACCTGTCAAACCCACATTCTCATTCCTGTGCATATTCACCTGTTCACTGCAATTATGTGTCTGTTGTATATATATAACGACGTTACAATATATATAACTGCTAACTTTAAATCTGGGCAATTCACATAAAACTTCGATTCATTATAATATATGTGTTTGCCAATGCGAGGATTAACAAGCCTCATGCCATACTTTATCGGTCCCTTTCATGTGAGGTTCGACTTATCATATATATATATATATATACTGCCATACATATTTATTCACCAATCAAACATTATAAACATTAATAAACTGTGGCTTACATTAGACCCCTCAATCTTCAATGAATAATTATCAATGTATTAACCCTTTGTGCAACCCACATGCGCTCATTAAATAATCCTTTTGAATATTTCTCCGACCCAACTAACATTAAACCTCAACACATAGTAATGCACCCAGCATATAACTCATTCCATACAAGATTCACGTTACCATATAGTATACATATATATACTCCCGATTCGAGTGTTATAACATTAACATAAACCTTGGGCCTTGGTTTAAATCTCAACCACTAACATAATGTGTGCAAGCCCTACACATCAATTTATTATACGGGGTTCGACCTTGTTTTAAACAATGCGCAACAAAATTTAACACCCAGGTCCCACTTTGTTGCCCTTAAAGCCGGAACTCAACCACATAAAAAGTCACAGTTCATACCTTATTGGGTCCGCATTCTTTATCGCAATTGCAATATTGCAATCGCATCCTCCAAAAGTTCGGTGCGATGAACAAAGGGTCCCACTTGCGTATTAACTTTGGTTTATATTCAAATATTAACATAAGGTTTCGGGCCCACAGTACCTACCTTGTCATTCGACGGTTAGAAACTCGTCGCGCCTTCGTTGACAAATCCGACAATAATCGCGCGATGAAAGCGCTCGGGGTTTAATTCTCAAACTCACGCGATGGAGATGGGGCCCACCAGTTAACTCTTGTTTTCCATCCGACGGCTCCAGGCTTGTCGCGCTATTATCCCACGATCCAACGGTGGATATGAATATCGCGTTTTTTTGAGTCCCGAACTTTAATGCTTAAAATTTACGCGACGTGAGTGGGTTTAGAATACCACTCTTGGACACGTGTCAACCAGCAAGCGGAATCACATTCCAATTTTGAAATATGCTTACCATTCTTGAGGATGCGCGATAAAGCTGGTTTTAATCTCCGAAACCACGTCCACTATAGCTCCTCACGGTTCCACAAACGGCTCAAGGTTCCATTTCCCTTCGGGTTTAAACATTTAATCGATGCAATTTATTCAACGCTAATTCTACTCCTTATGCACAATTTCTCCACTGTGCTTCCTTCTTATGAATTCACTCCACGCTCTGCAAACATCTCATTCTTGTGGTTATAACTTCTCGTTCGAGTTCTTCTTTCCTTCGATACACAGTTTTGCTTCCTATTTCTCTTACGACCTCATACTCATCGCTTCTTGTTCATTTCAAATAGTTCCATCTAATTCTGGTTCCAACTTAACTTCTGACTCCGCCAATTCTTCAATGCTTACACGGTTTCATCGCTCATGGCTCTGAGTTCACCGTTCCATTGCATTCACGTTCTAAGCCTTCTTCAACACTTATTCGAACAGGCGTTAACCCTCTATGCCTTCAGTTCGAATCCAACCCTTCCAATTTACCTAAACCCTCGTCTTCTTTGCTTAATGTCACAGATTGGCTCTACGATATCGACTACAGTCAAACAGGGTTGCAATGTGGATTTAACCAGATTCAATAACCAACTTCTGACATCAATTGCATTCTTCATTACAAGGGACCGAACGTCATCGGTTTCTATTGAATCCTACACACAGGATTAACACATTCAATGTTCAGTCTTAAGTGGGTACTAAATCTTTCCAAGGGACTATAACCAAGCCCTTCAACTTAGAATTGTGCATTCAATAATTACATTGAAACCTTCTAAGATCTGCAGGACCTTATTCCTTCTATAGTTCATAACTGACTACAAAAACTCAGAGATCTGTCACAGATTTCCTCATATGAATAACCACAGAACTTTAAAATACACAAAATTCACAAACAAATACTTCATCTATTTATATGAACTCAATTACAACAACATTCTCATCTTTGGCCAGATTTTTAAGTCAAAATCAATAGCCCTTCTCTAACTCTGCCTCTGAACAGGATATGGATTTTCTTCAATTATCTGTAGAACACCACAACATCATAGACCCATTTAGACCCCCAATTACAGAGTCTCATCATACTCATGTAATGCAAAACTTCTTCTTCACTACTCTGCACCCCCTCTGCTACCTCTCTGCCACTTTGCTTCTCTCTTTGCTACCTTTGCTACCTCTGTGCTGCCTCTGTTCCCTGTCTTCTACTTTGCCTTATTGTTGGTTTAGGTGTTGCTCCTTTGTGCTCCTTTGCCATCAATGACAACATTTCCAACAATCTCCCCCTTTGGCATTGATGGAAACACTTTAATACTCTCCTTTTTCTTGCTTTTCCTCCCCCTTTGACATCAATGGAAAAGGGTTGCACATTTCATAGTGTGCTTTCTATCTCTTCATTTTCTCTTTTTGAGATGTGTTTAGGTCTTCTTCTTCTGACTTTGTTCCTTGTTCCAAGCTGGTGTACAAGAGTTGTTGAGAGAACACTTTTGAGAATATTTGAACTTGTATATACACAGTAAGTTGATACCATTCCAAAGCATAGACTCCTTGCACTTGTATAGAGTGTAGGTGATGACAACCATTTATAATCAGAATTCTATAATAAGAGATGCATCATTGGATCAATACTTAAAGATTGTGAATGCTCCATGTGACATATCAAGCTTGCTTCAGCTATACTTTAGTCTAGCTGTTAATCTTCATCTACGATGCATATCTATTGAGGAAGGTTGTAGATGGAGTAAGTCCTTTTCTGCAATGCACATCTACAGTACATATCTATTCAATTGTGATGATGCCAATACCAATTTTTATGGTTCACCTGTACTGCCTGTTGTTGGTGATATGAACTAGGACTGCTGACAGGGATATTACACTTAAGTAACTGAAAGGTCCTTGTTGTTGATGTGAACAATGAATCAACCAGAATTTAATCTAAGAGATCAAATGCCTTTACTGCTTGCATAATGTACTTTAAAAAAAAACCCTTAAGGCTAGATTCATTCAATGTATTGGTCAGTCTCACTTATCAACCATGCACTTTATTTATGACATAAGGGGTCTGTATGTCAATGATCACTCTCTCTTTAAAGGTGAATTATCAGCAAATCCCTTGTGCTGAAGAGGGATTTAGATGAATTAATAAAATACTTTTTAGCTTCAAATGGTAATCACAACTAGTCCTTTAAACTTCAGATACTTTGACTGTTCTATCATGATGATCTTCCACAAAAAAACATATTCAAGATGTTTAATTAAAAACTCAGCAACCAGACTTCACACACTTTTATGGCTGATCTTAAGGAAGAGGCCTTGAAGATATGTATATACTGACTTCTGGAAGGCATGCAGTTATATATAGAAAAAGATACTGCTTCAAAGCTTAATATAATGCTTCAAGTGTAAACAAAATAATGATTCTTTAGTGCTGCTACTGACCTTTTCATGCTGAATGTAGATAACGCCGGGAGTACTACCTTGATGTTATTTGCCATAATCCTTTGATCCTGAGGACCTGTACCATACTGCTACTCCACTGATAACACCTGGTATTCTGTTGATGGGCATGTTGCTTGTACCAAATACCAATTGATACTACTTTGATAAATTATGTAGAGATTTCACTTTAGCTTGCACACGAACCCATAGTTTCTACCATTGATATTTCCACTGTTCACACCCACAATCATCAATATCCTGACTTTGATCTTGGCATCATTAACCATTCTTCTTTTTTCTGTCATTATATTCAAAGGAAATTCATTGCATGTTCCTTTCTAGGACTGCTCTAGAATCATTGCAGCTTTATATTCAATTCACTTGTTCTAACATAAAGATCTTTGGGAAGACATCTTCAGATTCTATGCTAGGAGTTTTCATGGGCATATCACTCAGAGATTTATCACTTACTTAACTGCACTCCTCCAAGGGGATTTTTCATAGATGGAGGATGTAATGACATAGTGATGATAGGCACTTTACTTACTCATCTTCTTAATGTGATTCATTGATAATTATAGTAGTATGTTGCATTTTGTGATCATCCTTTAATGTGTTGATATCTTCTTAGATTACATGTTCATTGCTGATGTTTCCTCTATCATCATGGCTGCTTGCTGCTTTTTCTCCTTCCATCAACCTGCTGGCTATTGTGTGTTTCAGGTGATCTTCTTCCTCTATAGTTTAATGTTAGAGGAATTTCCTTTCCCTTCCTAATCTCATAGTTGTTCTCATTCCAAGGAGCTCTTCTTATACTACTTTCATGGGGACTGTTTATGGGCTGCTCTCCCCCTGGGATGTTGCTTCATATCTATCACTGGATGGACTTTTTGCTTTGCTTCCTAGAGCAACTCCCCCTGAGACTATGATATATTCATTATATTATAGAGGTGACAGGCTCCCCCTTTCTCTTTTCCTTCCATACTTTATTGGGGTTCTTCATAATGTCTACACTCCCTCTTGATTCATAGTTTTGATTGATTTTTTTTTATTCCATCATTAGTCTGGAGTTCTTTAATGTATATGGCAGATTACAGTTCTTTGCTTTGTGACCAAGTTTGAGGCATACATAACATCTTATTTTATCAAAGTACATTTGAGCTGATGTATAATATTTTGTTCCCCTTTTTTAATACAATTTACATTCAACAGATTTATGTCCAAAATTATTGCATGCATAACAATAGCCATGGAAATAATTTGTGTACCTGGTGAAAGATTGTATTTTCCATTTGCTTGCTTGAGGTGTTCTTCTCATTAGCTGCATCTTTTGTTGGTTAACATTGATTCTCTTTGTCTTACAATCTGCTGCAACATGTCTTGGCTTGTGGCAGGAAAAACAAGTGATGTTTTTCATAGGAGGGAAGAACCTCCTTTGACATCTTCCGAATTTGTTCAATTCATCCTTAGGAGCATATGAGCCTTTAGCAGTTGATTGTTTCATCCTCTCATTCTCTATTTTTTCATGTTGCTGCTTGATTCTATTTGTTTCTTTACAAATCTTGTTCTTGTTAGCTTCTTCTTCTGTGGGAATCTTCTGAGCTGCTTCATTTTCCTTTACATATTTTACAAAGATGATTTTCCTGTTATCTTCTACCTTAGACTTACTGGTTTTCCCTTCATATCCTATCCCAACCTTTATGAGAGGAGATATTTGAGCATTGATAATTTGGTCCAACTGTCCAAAGCTTTTCATTTGAGGAGTATTCAATAATAATTCTCTTTGGGCTTTTTCTAATTTCTTTCTCAGGCACACTACTTCTTCTTCCAGTTTCTCACATTCCAGACTTTTCACTTTCATTTGTTGCAGCAGAGTGTCTTCAACTTTCCTTGCTTCTTCAAGTTGTATCTTTAGGCCAACAATTTCCTTCTTAACTTCATATTCTTTCTCATCACATATTTGTACCAATGTCTTAAGGTCTTTGTTTTCATTCTTCAATATTTCTATTTCAGTCAAGGTTGTGTCAAGTTTGGTTTTTTCCTCAACTACAATTTCTTCATGGTTCTTACTACCATTCACACTAGCAGGTACCTCATTTGATTGAACAATTTCCTGTTGCCATGAATTTTTCTTCTTCTTAATTCTCTTCTCCTTCTTGACAGTGCAGTCCTTAGTGTCTACTCCATGCATGAAGTGCAATCTATCCCAGATTTCTTTTGCAGAAGTTAAATACATTATTAAGTCAAGATCCTTGTTATGAAGATTGTTGAATATCACACATTTTGCCTTGGCATTCCTATGTTGTTCTTGCACCGAGGGAGAGTCTGTGCAGTAACCATCACATACAAGTTTCCATACCTCAGGTTCATAAGCTCTCTCCATTCAGGAAAGTTTTTTGTACTAAACACAGGTACATTTTGATAGTCCATGACTCAACCAGATCTCCTTCAAGCTATTAGGCTTACTCCAAAGAAACCTAGCTTTGATACCAATTGTTGAACCCTTAGATAAACTGAGAGGGGGGGGGGGGGTGAATCAGTTTATCACATTCATGGACTTTTAAAAATTTTCATTAAACTTTATTAACACCTTCATTTCATGATCAACATAATATGTGAGAAATCTTTATTTGTGAGCAGCAATTAATAAGCAGATTAGATAATGTACCAACAGTCTTAATATGTGAGCAGCAAGTATTAAGCAGAATATATATACCATATCAACACATATAAATCATGCACATAGACACCAGATATAAGTGGAAACCCATAAAGGGAGAAAACCACATCTTATTATTGTTGTGATGCAAAGGCAAGCTCCAAGTCCCTCTCACCACTGATTTGCTGTAGGCTCCAACCCACAAGAGGCTCCTACCTCAATTCTGCAAGCTACAACTTGCAAGGAAGCTCCAACTCCCATCAATTTTCTATAGGCAGCAACCTACAGGAGGCTCCAACCTCAGTAAGCTACAACTAACATTTTATCAAGCTACAA
>CM076577.1:1248675864-1248698307 GCA_034641835.2 Pinus albicaulis
GTTCTATGCTAAGAGCAATTTCACTTTTCTCACAGCAATCATACAAGTAGTTAAGCAAAATGCAGATAGAACATATAAGCAGATCTTACAGAAGACAAATCAGAAACAGAAAAATGTGTGTGTTCGTTTCGGCGGTCAACAGGATGCTTCAACCAGCAAAGTCTCCTTTGGTCAGCCAGCCCAGCATGTGTCACAACAACCCTCCAATCATTAGATGAGTCAACCCAAGTCAACTCTGCAAAAGTCAACGCTGTCCTGAAAAGTCAACGCAGGGGCAGCAAGCTAAAAGTCAACGCAGCAGCAAAACGGTCAACCTTTTGACCTCGATTTTTGTGCCAGGTAGTACGGCCTTCAAAAATCGAACCTTCCACAAGTTTTCAGCTTGTTTGGACCATGCGTTGACCAAAGTCAACGCTGGTCAAACTTACGGCGAAACCCTAGCAGCAGAAAATCGTACTGCAGCTCAGCTGTACGATCTGTCCTCTTCGTCCTTCACACATGTGGCTGAAACTCGTCCTTCTTGGTAGCTCGTACTCTTTGATGAGAGAGGAAGATGTAAGTTGTGATGATGATGAAAATCTCTCCAACTTTTCCTGTATATATATCCGTCAATGAGGGTGTGTGACACATCTGTTGGGCATGTGAGCCTACATTACAAAACTGACCGACCTTGCACATATAATTTATTAAGAATAATAAATTCAAAATATAAGTTCTGCTCATCGGATTAAGACATATTTTATATGGATTTTACACCTCTCACAAAGAGGAATCCAACAAAAATATTAGCCTCTTAATCTGAGCATCAGAACATGGAGTTTGGACCTAGTTGTCCAAATTTAACACTTCCTCTCAACTAGGGAGAACTCCATCTATTAGTGCAATCAACATCGTGCGTCATCCCGCCGAAACTTGCTTTGCTGGCTTCTTTATTTCAGAACAGAAGTGGGTCAGTCACAAAGACATCATCCCCCGACTGACATAGTCAGTCCAGAGGTCCGAGACCTCACAAATCTTGATCCCAGATCAAGTGGTTGGACCGTGCCATCCTAGATAGAGAGTACGGCAATCTCTGATGCGTCCATCAGTCTTTGCTAATAGTCTCTAGCTTTTCCACACCTCATTGGCCAAATGAGAGGTACTTCAATGGGTAGGATGCATACGGGGCACAGATAAATGAGTGGCGAACCAGCTCAATAATCACAAGGGTGGGGCAGAAGCATTATGAGTGCTTATAGCTCCGAGAAGCTATCCCCAAAGCCCCCCAGAGCTCCCAGAGCTCATCGTCCAACAGGACCCACATCATGGGGTCTTTCCACGACACCAAGACTCTCACGGAAGGTTAGGAACTTGACCTTCCCCAGGGGCTTAGTGAGAATATCCGCGACCTGCTCATCAGTTCCTATATGATCGAGCCTTACGGCGCCTCGCTGTACCATATTCCGGATAAAGTGGTACCTGATATCAATATGCTTGGATCGGTCGTGGAACACAGGATTCTCAGTCATACGAATCCCACTCTGATTATCACAGAGTATCACAGTGGTATCTAGCACATGTCCAAACAGCTCACTAAAGAGCTTCCGCAACCAAACTGCTTCACAACAGGCCATACTAGCAGCAATGTATTCGGCCTCCGCGGTGCTCAAAGCCACCGACTTCTGCTTTCTGCTCATCCATGAGATCGAAGCAGAACCAAGATTGAAGCAGCATCCCGATGTGCTCTTACGATCCACCACACTGCCAGCCCAATCGGCATCAGTATATCCACGGAGTGTCACACTCCCGGCAGTGTATCTCAGCCCATGGTTTATCGTGCCCCGAAGATATCTCAAAAGATTCTTGGCACCAACCCGGTGAAAATGATGAGGCTCAACCATCTGTTGACTCAAAGTGTTCACTGCAAAACATATATCTGGTCGGGTGTTCACTAAGAACATCAAAGCTCCTATGAGTTGACGATACTCAGTAGGATTTGCCAAGATAGGCCCAGCAGCGCTGCCACTCAACTTCTTAAAGTTGAGTTCCATTGGTGTCGACACGGACTTACAGTCCACCATCCCAAATCTTTCCAGAAGCTTCACGATATATTTTCCTTGAGAAAGGAAAATCTCTCCAGGTCTCTGCCAGACCTCCAGGCCTAGGAAATAGTGCATCAGTCCTAGGTCTTTCATCTCGAACTCAGCAGCAAGCTCCCTCTTACATTGATGAATGAGAGGGTCATCACCTGTCAGGAAGAGGTCGTCCACATACAGCACTAGAATGAGAGGCTTTCCTTCCACAACCTTGAAGTAAAGGTTTGGATCAACATTGCTTCGAGTGAAGCCCAGCTTCATCAAGTAACTATCCATCCTCTCATACCAAGCTCTGGGTGCTTGCTTTAACCCATAGAGGGCTTTCTTCAACCTGCAGACATAAGTGTCTCGATTTTGAACTTCAAATCCCAGAGGTTGTTCTACATACACCTCTTCCTTTATTGCACCATGCAGAAAAGCGGTCTTGACATCCATCTGATGAAGACTCCATCCTTGCATAGCAGCAAGGGCTATGATGGATCGGATGGTGGTATATCGTGCCACAGGTGCAAATATATCGTCATAGTCAATTCCTTCCTTTTGAGAGAAACCACGGGCAACAAATCTTGCCTTAAACTTTTTAGCACTCCCATCAGATCCATGTTTAATCTTGTAGAGCCATTTAGCGGTGACAACAGATTTGTCCTTCGGTCTCGGGACCACATCCCAGACATCATTCTTCATAATAGACTCATATTCTTCATGCATAGCATCCTTCCGGACTTGATGCTTGATGGCTTCCTCAAAAGATCCAGGTTCAGATTGTACAATAGTACTCATGGCAGCTAGATACCCTTGGTATCTACACGGCTTCTTGCGTTCTCGGAATGTCCCCCTTGGGGCAGCATGACCCTCAGCATCTTCGAGGGTGTCCCTGAGCCATGATGGTCTCTTTCCTAGAGAAGGGGAAGGATCAATAGGGTCCATTGGCCCTTCAACATCAGGCATAGTCTCATCCTGGGGTTCTTCCAGATTTCCAGGTCTTTCTTCATGATTTTCTTCGGATCTAGGAAGATCTACTACTTTCTTCAGGGAAGCATCTTCGTCAAAAGTGACATCATGGCTTATCTCTACTTCCCTTTGACCAGGTACATAGACTCTATATGCCTTAGAAGTCTCACTGTAGCCCACAAACATTCCTTTCTTCCCAGTAGCATCTAGCTTACTTCTCTTTTCTTTCGGCACATGAAAATAGACAGGATATCCAAAAATTCTAAAATGTGAGACATCGGGTTTCTTACCAGAGAAAACCTCTTCGGGAGTTTTGGAGTCCAAAGCGGAATGAGGGCATCGGTTTTGAATGTACACAGCAGTATTTGCAGCTTCTCCCCACAGAAACTTTGGTAGACCCTGGTCACATAGCATGGCACGGGCAACTTCCACAATAGTCCTATTCTTGCGTTCAGCAACACCATTCTGCTTAGGAGTATATGCAGTGGTAGTCTCCCTCTTAATGCCGGCTTCTCTGCAAAAGTCTTTGAACTCATTTGACTCATATTCAGTGCCATTGTCGGTCCTCAAAATCTTGATCTTCTTTCCGGTCATATTTTCCACCAAGGCTTTGAAGGTACGGAACCACATGAAAGCCTCATCCTTCTTCTTGAAGAAGTATATCCAGGTTTTGCGAGAGAAGTCATCAGTAAATGTCATGTAGTAAGAACATCCCCCCAGGGATGTTACGGGCAACATACCAGATAGATCAGAATGGACTAGTTGCAATATATCAGATGTCTTTGTGACACTTGAGGGGAAAGGTCCCCTTGTATGTTTTCCTTCAGCACAGCCCTTACATACACCTTCATGGTTATTTCCAAAATCAGGCATCCCTGTCACCACCTTCCTTGCTTCGGGAAGAGCCTTATAATGAAGGTGTCCAAATCTTCGGTGCCATAGTTCGGTTTGACGGATTGTATCACAAGTCATACCTCCCAACGGACTCCCTCCAACCTGGTAGAGTGTGCCAACCCTAAAACCAATTGAGATAGCTTCCTTGAAGCTCTTCTTCCACATGAGTACCTTTCCATCAGAGAAAGTTACATTGAATCCTTTGTCTTCCATGGCAGATACGGACACAAGGTTCTTCTTCAATTTGGGTACATAGAGTACATCTTGTAGACGGAGGACTTGTCCTTGAGACAAGTGGAGGGTCACAGTCCCGGTCCCTTTCACGGGATAAGTGGCATTATCCCCAAGGATAATTTCTAGATTAGTATCCCTTTCAACCATGTCAGAAAGTGCTTCCTTGAATCAGGTGATGTGTCTTGAGGCACCACTATCGATTAGCCAGACATCCATAGTGTCGGGCGGAGATGCAGCTGAGAGAGCAGATACTAGAATATACTCATTTCTTTTATCAGCAACATTAGACTCCTCATACCTGGTATTTCTGGTCCTTTTAGAAGGTTGATTGTTTCCTCCAAAGTGAGCCTTCCTCTTTCCTTTGGATTTGTCATTTCTTCGATTCCCATTCCTTCGGTTGTTGTTGTTATCGTCACTATCGGGAGAATCCTTCTTGAATGGGCATTCTCTAGCATAGTGTCCAGTCCTATGGCAGGTGAAACATTTACCCTTCTTCTCTTGAGTCTTAGTCCTTATTTTGTCCTTAGAACCACCAGAGTTCTTCTTTCGGAAATGAGCACCATAGGCAGCATTTCTTTCATTATCAAATTCCTTCATCCTTGTTTCTTCTTGCATACATCTAGACAGAAGCTCATCAAAGTTAGGAATGGTATTATTGTTGAGAATGGTAGTTGTGAATACTTGCCATTCATATGGAAGTCCTCCAAGTGCGGTGAAAACCATCTCACGATCAGCTATTGTCTCCCCAATAGCTAGCAGATTGTTCCTGGTTTCGGTCAACTTCATAAAGAAAGTTTGAATAGACTCGTCTCGGCCCTTCTTCATATTCTTCAACTTGTTCTTGAGGAATAGCACTTGGTTCACATTGTTCACTTGGAACATAAGTATCAGTTTGTCATACATCTCCTTGGATGTGCCTAGTTCAGATATGTAGGCAACCAGACTCTTATTTATGGATTCCCTGATCAGCAGCTTTGCTTTGATTTCACCCTTCTTATACTTGTTTCTAACAGCAGCAGAGGCATTTGATGGAGGTTCTTGAATCTTCCCTGTCACATGATCCAGGAGATCATGATCTTCCAATTTGAGATCTAATATCATCTTCCAGGCATGGAAGTCATCACTTCCAGTCAGCTTGTCATTCTCCCTGAATTCAAGACTAGTGGAACCCATTTCCTTCGATGATGATTGCTATAGATAGAGTTTGTCTTCACCTCACCTCTGATACCATGTAAAGTTTTGTAGATGTTCTATGCTAAGAGCAATTTCACTTTTCTCACAGCAATCATACAAGTAGTTAAGCAAAATGCAGATAGAACATATAAGCAGATCTTACAGAAGACAAATCGGAAACAGAAAAAAAATGTGTGTGTTCGTTTCGGCGGTCAACAGGATGCTTCAACCAGCAAAGACTCCTTTGGTCAGCCAGCCCAGCATGTGTCACAACAACCCTCCAATCTGTAGATGAGTCAACCCAAGTCAACTATGCAAAAGTCAACGCTGTCCTGAAAAGTCAACGCAGGGGCAGCAAGCTAAAAGTCAACGCAGCAGCAAAACGGTCAACCCTTTGACCTCGATTTTTGTGCCAGGTAGTACGGCCTTCAAAAATCGAACCTTCCACAATTTTTCAGTTTGTTTGGACCATGCGTTGACCAAAGTCAACGCTGGTCAAACTTACAGCGAAACCCTAGCAGCAGAAAATCGTACTGCAGCTCAGCTGTACGGTCTGTCCTCTTCGTCCTTCACACGTGTGGCTGAAACTCGTCCTTCTTGGTAGCTCGTACTCTTTGATGAGAGAGGAAGATGTGAGTTGTGATGATGATGAAAATCTCTCCAACTTTTCCTGTATATATATCCATCAATGAGGGTGTGTGACACATATGTTGGGCATGTGAGCCTACATTACAAAACTGGCCGACCTTGCACATATAATTTATTAAGAATAATAAATTCAAAATATAAGTTCTGCTCATCGGATTAAGACATATTTTATATGGATTTTACACCTCTCACAAAGAGGAATCCAACAAAAATATTAGCCTCTTAATCTGAGCATCAGAACATGGAGTTTGGACCTAGTTGTCCAAATTTAACAGACGTCAAGCCTCTGAGTGGTCTCTGATGAAGTCGTTCTGCCTTCCGCTCTTGAGGAATTCGTCTCTTCAGCCTTTTGGAACCTCTGCCCAGCCTCTGGATCTCAAAACAAATTTCTCTCCAACAAATCGAACTGCCCTCTCTGAAGCCACTACGCAGAGCTCTGCGCTACCTCACTGGGATAACTTGGCCCTCTTGTTGTTGCCTCTCTAGCTCTAGAAATCTTCCTCCGGATCATTGCCCCTGCCCCTCACTCACTACTTCGATCTTTAGCTCTCTTTGGCAACTGATTGTTGTTACTTTGGAAATCGATCTGCCAAGCAATCGAACTGCGCAAGTGTATTCTCCATCACCTCATTGATCTCCTCTTATAATCCACTATTGGAGCACCAATGGCCAACATTAAAACTTAATCAATGGCTAGGATCATTTTTGGATCAATCCGTGTGAGTTTCTAAATGATTCTCTCCTTATCTCAATTAATAATGATTAATTAACCATATTCCATAAGTTTAGACTTAGGAAATATTTAAAAACCGGTTAATAATCTAATTGAGACACTTCTAGGTGGAATTTCCATAAATGATTTCTAGGTTTTGGAGATCTCATGTATTCTAGCATCTCCACCAATTTTCGTGGCTAGAACACATCCGATGCTATAGAAACTAATAAACCTAAACCCAACCATTGTTGCAAGTACTAGCGCACAACAAGCACAAGAAAGAGCATCTCCTAGGTGAGAATTGAACCTTGGTTGGGTATTTAACAATGCCCCACTTTCATTGACCCGATACGCCATCAATGACTAAATCATATTGACAATAGAGATTTGACCAAGATTGCTTGGAAGAGAGAGCAGAAGCGAACGAGGGAGTGGGGAGCGACAATTTTCAAAAGCTTCTGGGTTGGAAGCGAATTTTAAATAATATATATCTTGATGCATATATGTCAACAAAAGCATGTACAATGATGAATCAGTAATAAAAATCATAAAAACACGGATTAAATCATATAACATCAACCATCTAGTAGTTATAATCTTCATCAACAATTACAAGTTATAGCACGTAAGGTTGCACATAACCAAAATAGCATCAAGTGCAATCCATCTTTGAACTGTAAATACATCAACAAATAGACTCTAGATGGCCCCTAGCATCAAAAAAAATCATGCTACAACAAATAACTACATATCATCAAAATCATTGCCTATCTTGGGATCTTTGTCATTAATATCACCCTCTAAGCATTAACATAAGATAGAAAAAGTGTAGCAAGTCAAATCAAGATTTTGTTTTAATGATGGGTACAATTTTAGTAGGGTCATGATAGAGGTGTTCGACAACCAATGTCACTAACATCAAGGTACATAGAGGGCTTGGTGCTCTTGATTAAATACAAGTTCCGTACCCTAGTACTTGACAAAATCCAATGGAATCATTGCAATCCCCCTAATCCTAAAATCTTGAAAAACTAATAAGTCTGTTGGATTTTGAGTGAGATCTAAAATTCTACTTTCTCCATATGAAATCCATTGAGGTCGGAACCACTCTCATACATCTTGAGTCATTTCATGGTAATGTTAAAAATTTAAGTAAAAGGATGAAAATGAAAGATAAAGGTGAATGTCATTTTTACTTCATTTCCATGAATTGTGTATCAATACTAGGGTCATAAGTTTGAATATTAGGCTGCCCCACTCAAAAATTCTTGTTTCTTTGAAAAAAAATTGTATTTGGAGCGTCTTTGCGAAGAAAAGCTTCGCTCCTTGAGCGCTTCCATCCGGAGCACGCTTCGGGGGGGTGCAATCCCCCGCAGCTAGATTTGACACAACGATATTCTTCCCAACAAAATCCATGTTAGTTCATACAATTTGACCATCCATCAAGCTTTCAAAAATCTCATCTTACCCTGAAAAGTAACTGTAGATATTTTTGGTCTAGGATATTACCCTGAAACACGTTTTTATAGTCCAACAGCTTCATAGTGCAAGGAATAAACATTTTATTTTTTGCATTAATTCAAGAAAATTCAAGGATGTCAGGGGCTTTGAGTGCAACCTTCCAAGGTATATTGGACTGCCAAGAAAAATACGCGAGAGAATAGCTGATGCAAGAGGTTGGAGCGGATTGTAAAGAGCAACCAATGCAGGTCCCAAAACTTTGTTAGACCAAGTTAGTAGGCCATAGTTTATCGCTGATGCCACAACACCCTGCAACCAACAACGGAATTCAGTCACAAAAAAGGGCCACTTTACTAATGCAATTATAGTCACAATAAAGACCATTAACCTAAGTGACAACTCTCTTTCATTAAGTAAGAATGGACGAAGACATGAAATAAAAGACACAAAGAAAAGAATATCCATGCTTACAGCATATACAACAGAGGTTATCTCTGAATGAGCCAAAACCCAGTCTGAAGAATCATTAGCTGCAACAACTCCAGTCAGGACCATCAAGCAAGTGCCAAACAGGTATGAATATGCAGTTAGTGATAAGCTGGCCGGATAACGGACTAGAACTGGTGCCTGCAAAAGCAGAGAATAAAAAGGTTCTCCTTTTAAACACAAATTTTTATTACTAAACATATATTTTCATATTATTCTTCTGATAAAGAAATGCTGAATCCATCTATGTCATACTAATCATGTAGAATTTTTTCCAGACTCCAGTAAAGCAATGCTCAATCCATAGACATGACACTGAAAGGTAATATATACCTACCAACCTGTAATGCTAGGTAAGCTGCCATGCACATGCAATTCCCTATCAAACAAATAATACCAACGTGCCATGTCTCAAGGCCCATCTCCATTAACCCTGTAGCTAACCAGCCAACAGGCTCTGGCTGAGACTTGGCAGTTGTTTCGCCTTGTGCTAGGAGATCCATGTATGCATGCCCAAATACAGCTGGGCCTCTGAAAATGGCCATAAATACAGCTCCAGATATGCAAAGCAGTGTGCCTCCAACCTTTACCTTGCCGTCAATAGTATTCAAGTTCACAGACTCTGTGCTGCTCAAAACAATTAACAATATCAGTTATTGGAATGTGATACAATCCTAAAAGAAGTTCAATCATATTACTGCACAAGTATTACAAGGTCAGACATTCTTACCCCATTATGGCAGCTAACATAAATGTAAAAACAGGAATTGCAGGCTGTATAGCTGCTGCATATGTTGGACTTGTGTAATCAAGTCCCATAATAAATAGAAGCTGATTTCCAAATATCCTGCTCAAGGAAATAGCCATTAGAAGCTTTATGAACCTCTCAAAGGCAAAATCAAAATACTACTAAGAAAGTAAACCTAATGACAATATTTTGGTCGTTAACCTTACCCAGTTAAACCAAGAAAGAAGAAGGATTGAAGCAGACGACGAGTAATAGGCGGGCGTATTCTTCTGTAGAAATGGTAATATACTTTCAGTTAGACATCGATCAGATGTTGATGCTTGGTTCCAAAAACAGTGATATAATGAGAATATACTCTTTCTTGTTATGACAAACTCAATACACATCTGGGGATCAGACAGGAGTGCAACAATATGCACTGAAAAAAGTTATATAAAATCACTGAAATATTTTTTGTATGTCAGCAAGAATGGATGCATGATTTAGAAACCTAACAATTGTTATTGCACAGTCGATATGAAATAAATATAAGATCAAGACGCAGTTTTGGGAAATTCTTGAAAAATCTTTAACCTTTGACTGCCTCCATTAAGTTTGGTCAGGAACCAAAAGGCATTGCTCAAAAAGTTTTTATCCTCTTTCCTTACTAACTATTATAATTCCCCAACAGGAAAACAGAGGCACGTAAGAAGGTTGAAGAGACCTAACAATTCTAAATGTAGATTGCAAACATTCTTTTAATATTTCTGCAGGTTGAGAAATGAGAACGGAAGAAAATTCAATAACAATGCAATTACCTTCAATCTGCATTGGCCAGCAGCATAACTACTAGTAATGGTTTCTTTTAAAAACTATGTAAGCAAAAACTAGGTCACAAAATAGGTGGTTGATAAAATTAATTACATACAAGGTCCAGCAGCCATAGAATATATGCATTTGCTAAATTCTATGACATAAAATCTTAACATAAATGTACTTAATTGTCCTTAAAAAAATATTCACATTGACCCATAATTTAAATTTCCAACGTCTGAATAAGCCTAGAACTACAAATATGCTATAAGATTCATGATAAATAATTCATTATTGTCAAAATTGACTTGTGACTACATATCCAAAGTCTCCCTGTTAAGGCTTCCCCCCTCTGATTTATCTAGATCAGCCTCTCTATTTCATTGTCACTTACATATCTTCCTTTTGATAATATTTTAGCATGTAGGAGTAAAACACCGCCGTTATCTATTATCCACTGATTGTACTCTAGTACCATTGACCATCTCCTGTGCATTTTTGGTCATTAATAAAATGATCTTATCTCATAGGTTCAAGTAGAGTTGGGAGACATCAAGATTTTCTGATTAAAATATAGTGTAAAAATTAGAAATTTCAATGAATGTAACATGCTTGGATGTCATAGTTGGAGAGTGAACACCCAAAACATAAGGAAAATCAAGCTAAAATCTAGAAAGTTCATTATCAGTGGCAACTATTTTCTTGGGAGTATAACCGGCTCCAGGCAAATACATTAGAATATACTTTTTTATTTCTAAAGAAGGCATTTGTACTACTATGGTAGCAAGCAATGATAAAAATTTAAATGTGTCTTAGTATTATCAGATAATCAAACAAAATGATGGAGATACTATGCAGAAACCAGACGCATTTGTGGAGTTAAAGCTTAATATTCTTAGATATTGGAGTTAAAATTTTATTATGTGGTGTGTTGGGGTGAAAGTCTCAACCTAACATAGGATCTTATAACTTTCATGTTGAGCTGTGTAAAGTATTGACAGATTCTGGAGTTCTCATGCACTCTGTTCCAAGGAGCATGTACCCACATGGACCCGGTTGTTACTTGTTACACCTCAAATTACTTGGGGTTTCTGTTTCACATTGTGATTTTCACCACATATGACAAAGACTTGCAGGACGACACTAATGGATTATTGGACAGATTCGGATGGTTATCACATGCCTCTATGGTGGGACATGCTTTAGACATTGTTGGTGACACATGATGCCTAGGTGATAAGTACTTTCTCAGTTCAGTCCCTATTTCACATATGGATTACACCTTGCTATGATTCACATCACACTTATAGAGAGTGCTTGGCATATGTGCCCCTTTTCACATGATTCCACGCATTTCAATGGTTTATTTGATGTGGTTTGAGCTTCCTAGTATGAATTCCCTAGCCTATTCACCGATTCGGTAGTTTTTGATACATATCACTTTATTATGACATGGATAATCTACCCTGGTGGAGCATTCCTCTTGTTCACACATATTGCAATGAGTCTTGCTCCTTCAATGGCTAGTTTGACCTACCTTTGATTTGATTTGAGGCTTATTACTTGAGCGGCGAGCGCTTTGGCTTATTTGACTTTTGTTCACACATGGAGTGGTTGATATGATGTGGACCAAGATTTATGATGGAGAATTCACCCTCATTGGCACATATGTTCAAGACATCTTCTCATGTACAATATATTTATTTATTTGAGGTAGTTGCACATTGGAGAAAAAAAAAAAACATGGGGAATCCTTCTATTTTGATAAATCCTTTCTTGTGGATCACTACATCTAGTTGGTATCCTGCACATTTGCTCATGCACCCTGCGGACCATTTGTTATTTTGGGATGGTGGTTATGGAGCACTTTGTTGATTTTTTAGTAGCTTGGGAGGTACTCCAAGCCCTAGGGTTCGGGGTTCGGAGGGTGAAGCACCACAAAATTCATTTGTGGGCTTGGAACCCAAGGTTGGGGTTTTGTACCCAAAGGAGTTGGGCCAAAACCATGAGGTAATTGAGCATAAGAAAATTTGAGGTGATAGACGATGTCAAGACAAAACCAACGCATCGAGAATCACTCAATTCGGAGCTCTAGATCATGTGATAATAATTCTTGTTTGTCACTGTCACGTTTTGTGCAAGTCGACTTGGCTTTAGGAGGACTTGTTGACAGTTGGCAATGATTAATTGAATCCCTCATTGAGTGATATAAATATGAGGTGTGTGAGGCTCATTTAGAGCATCCAAGTGCAACATCTCATAGAAAAACATCATCTTTGGTAGCCGTTGTCCAAGAAGGAGAAGGCTGAGTAGCTAAGGGCAAGCTTTGAGGATAGTTTTATGGGTTAAAGAAGGCAGAAGTACAGCAGAGGCAAGCCACATTAATTCTGAGTTGTTTGGTGTTGGATTACGGGTGGTTTATCCCTGTGTTATTAAGCTGCAAGCCCTGTGGTCACAACAGACGCACCGCAGGCCTGTTCTAGGCATGTTAGGAGGGTCATAAGGCCTATTTCCATGGGCAGATGCATAGGAACAGGCAACGTGGAAGGCAACTGAATAGGTAAGGGAAGCCACATCATCTCTAAGGTCTGTTGCAGTGTTTTTAAGAGGGTTGTTAAGGTATGTGTTGATGCCCTAACCAGAATTGCAGGACTGCAACAGTGCACCAGCTCTCAAGTACAGGTATGAGGACGATTTGGTGCTGAGTTTGTTGCTAGAAGGATCAGTTTTGATTGCAGCATGTGGGAGGCATTTGGAGGGCTTGTCTTGATGGTTGAAAGCCCCTCCTAAGAGCATATTTCATAGTGATTGGATTGGGCATCATTGGCTTGTAGAAGGGCAACGTGTTGATAGCCCAAAGTAGCCCTAGATCAGCGTGACAAGAAGGACATTGACAGATGTGCGTTTGGTGAAGGATTGAGCCTAATGTGTAGCTCTTTGATGGACGAAAGAAGCTGCCTGGTGAGCAACCGGGAAATTCAGACCATGGCCGGCCTGAAAGGCATAGGGCCGAGACGGTGATAGGTGGCATCCCTCCCGGAGACTATATGTGTTGTCTCTTGATGGACTAAGGGGCACTAGAGAGAAAAACGAGAGCGAAGGATCGGTAGGACGAGATGCGACATAGAGACTGCAACATGATTGTCAGTGTATCTTGTATTCTTGTACTTATGGATAACTGAGGGTCATTATCCCTTGTATATGAGCCCTAGACTGTTGTATTATATGTTGATAATTTAACGAAGTTGGGTTACATATATTTTTGTTATTGTTCTTATTGTGCACATGACTGGTTTACTGCATTTTATTGTTTCGCTATGCTAAGTAGCTTTGTTGAGATTCTTGGTTTGGTAGCGTCAAAGATTTTAAGATTCTATCCTACACCCAAGATCGTGGAAATTCAACATGGTATCGGAGCCAAGTTCGAGCTAGTATGGAGACAGTGAATCAAAGAGTTCAAAAGAGAAGTACAGCTTAAGAGGGAGTTGGTCACATTGTAGGTGACGGGCTCACTACAATGTCGAAGTTGCAGGTTGGTTTTTGGTATGAGGACAAGTTGGAAGGGTTGTCCAACTATAGTCCATGGAAGGAAAGGATCAAGTTGGTCTCCCTAATACCACATTTGTTCGAGAAGAACTCCGCTCATGAGATGTGGATGGCTCTTCAAAATTTGTTCTAGAATAAAAATGAGAACCAGGTACTGGTATTGGAGGATAAGTTGAAGTCCACCAAGATGATGCAGGGTGAAGGAGTGACTTCGTATCTGACGAGATTGTCTCAAGTCAATGATGAGGTTGTTGTCGTCGATGTGACTATTTTAGAGAATGATATGGGTAGGATTGCCTTGAAAGGCTTCACTAAGGAATGGAAGCCCTTCATCAAAGGGATCGTTGCCAGAGAGAAGTTGCCATACTGGAATAGGCTATGGGACAACTTCATTCAGGAGGAGTTGCAAGACGAGGATCTTCATCCAAAGAAGAGGGATTCAGATGATGACATGGCACTTGCAGCACGAATGAAGGGTAAGCAAAAGTAGGACTTGAGTAAAGTCAAGTGTTTCAATTGTGGCGAGATGGGTCATTTTTTGTCAAGATGTCTGATGAAGACGAAGTGAGATGAAGAGAAGAAGAAAGGGAAGCAGTGTTGGACATTGGGTTCAATGCTCCCCATGTGTTTTGCGACATGGACTAACTACCTCTCGTGGATCCTAACTCTGGCGATTGTAGCAGAGACTAACGCCTGCGGGTTTTGGTCTAACGGCAATCGTGATTCCAACAAGTGGTATTAGAGCGACAAGTCTCGAGTTCGAAACTCACCCGGCTTGCGTTGGGGGGGAGATTGTTGGACATTGGGTTCAACGCTCCCCGTGTGTTTCGCGACATGGACTAACCGCCTCTCGTGGATCCTAACTCTGGCGATTGTAGTGGAGACTAACGCCTACGGGTTTTGGTCTAACGGCAATCGTGATTCCAACAAGTAGGTCATCGATGTTGCCACTTCTACTGAGATAGATGCTCTCACCAGGAGATTGGAGGAGGAGGACTTTGCTATGATCTCTCATTTCTCGCAAGGTACTATCGATGAGGATGGAACGTGGACAATGGTGCGTCAAACATATGACAGGGTCACAGGTGGTTTTCGAGACTCTAGCTAAATGGGACTCGAAGTTGCACATGGTGTTGCGCGACAAGTGTCAAAAGGAGATACAAGGATCGGGAGTTGTGCCATTCAGGATGGAGACAAGACGAGTGATGTGGGTCCAGGATGTACTATTTGTGCCAGGACTCAAAAATAGCGTGATATCTATTTCGATGATTGAGAAGAAGGGGTTTGATGTCTTATTCCAGGATGGGAAGGAAAGACTTAGGCCCAGAGGCTCTAGCTCCGCAGGTATTGTGCTTGGAGTTAGACAGCATTATCTATACAGGTTGACGGGCAAGCCTATAGATCATGTGAAGAAGAAGCAGGAGGACTAGGAGCAGGTTCCAGAGAAGCAGGTGCAAGTGCAAGCTTCAAAGGTGCAGGTACAGGTTCCAGAGAAAAAGGTCCAGGTGCCAGAGGCTCAGAGGGATTCGAGTTCTAGCAGGAGCTTGTAGATTCAAAGGGAGACTTTGCAGACCAAGAAGAGCGCGTGGTCAATGGGGAGCAAGGGTGCTCCAACAATTGCCAAGAAGGAATCATGGAGAGAATGGAAGACATTTCAGGAGAAGAAGAAGCAGAATGCTTCCAGTGATAGCGACACTTCCGAGAGAGGCTTAGTTCAGACAGGGATTGTTGCAGTTGTGAGCACCAGGAGTTGGGCGAGAGTTGACAGCAGTGATGATGATGATGAGTTACTTCCTAGTCTTGGAAGTACCCCCCTCGCTAAGAGGGAGTGTTGATTTTTTAGTAGCTTGGGAGGTACTCCAAGCCCTAGGGTTCGAGGTTTGGAAGGTGAAGCACCACAAAAGTCATTTGTGGGCTCGGAACTCAAGGTTGAGGTTTTGTACCCAAAGGAGTTGGGCCAAAACCATGAGGTATTTGAGCATGAGAAAATTTGAGGTGATAGAGGATGTCGAGACAAAACCAATGCATCGAGAATTACTCAAATCGGAGCTCTCGATCATAAGATAATATTTTTTGTTTGTCATTGTCGTCTTTTGTGCAAGTCGTCTGAGCTTTAGGAGGAGTTGTTGACAGTTGGCAATGATTTCTTGAAGCCCTAAATGAGTAATATAAATATGAGGTGTGTGAGGCTCATTTAAAGTATCCAAGTGCAACATCTCATAGAAAAACATCACCTATGGTAGCTGTTGTCCAAGAAGGAGAAAATCGAGTAGCTAAGAGCAAGTTTGAGGGTTGTTTTATCGGTTAAAGAAGGCCGAAGTACAGCAGAGGCACGCTGCATTAATTTTGAGTTGTTTGGTGATGGTTTAGGGGTGGTTTATCCCTGTGTTATTAAGTCGTGATCCTTATGGTCACAACAAAAGCACCGTAGGCCTATTCTTGGCATGTTAGGAGGGTCGTAAGGCCTATTTCCATGGGTAGATGCATAGGAACAAGCAGCGTGGAAGGCAGCTAAACATGTAAGGGAAGCCGCATCATTTCTAAGGTCTATTACAATGTTTTTAAGAGGGTTGTTAGGGTATGTGTTGATTCCCTAACCAAAATTGTAGCACTACAACAGTGCACCAGTTGTCAAGTACAGGTATGAGGATGATTTGGTGTTGAATTTGTTGCTAGAAGGATCAGTTTTGGTTGCAAGTTGTGGGATCCATTTGGAGGGGTTATCTTGATGGTTGAAAGCCCCTCCTAGGAGCATATTTCACAGTGATTGGATTGGGCATCATTGGTTTGTTGGCGGGCAACGTGTTGAGAGTCCAAAGTAGCCCTAGGATTGAGCCTAATGTGTAGCTCTTTGATGGACGAAAGAAGCTACTAGCTTGGCAGATTGAAGCTCAAGTGTTGGCTAGCCTAGAAGAGCATATTGGATCAACCTGTGTTCATTGTAGCAGAAGCGACTTGCAATAGTGATAGGTGGCAGCCCTCCTGGAGACTCTATGTGTTGTCTCTTGATGGACTAAGGGGCACTAGAGAATAGAAGGGGAGCGAAATACCGACAAGACGAGATACAACATAGGGACTACATCATGATTGTAAGTGTTTCTTGTATTCTTTTACTTGTGGATAATTGAGGGTAATTATCCCTTGTACGAGAGCCCTAGACTGTTGTATTATATGTTGATAATATTATGAAGTTGGCTTACATATATTGTTGTTATTGTTCTTATTGTTCTTATTGTGCACATGATTGGTTTACTGCATTTTATTGTTAAGTTGTGCTAAGTAGCTTCGTTGAGATTCTTGGTTTGATAGCAACAAAGATTTTAAGATTCTATCCTAGACCCAAGATCATGTAAATTCAACACACTCCCCATGTCAAGAATATTTTATTGTATTTGGATGCATGCATTTTGAAGGGTGTACTCTTGAGGCATTATTTTACCATTTGATGGAACGCTTGATATCAACAACCACTCATTTAGAGAAGGCACCCCACCTTCTTCTGCTATTTTTTGAGCATGTTGCTTAATTACTCCATTATTTTATTATTGTTTGACTTGTAATGGAGTTAGAAAATATTGTATTTTATTGTAAAATGGATGAATTTCCCTCAATATTTTCATGTGGGTGTTGGCAATTATAGAATTGTGAAGAAGTGAAAAGAATGAAAGAAATTGTAGGAGTTTGCAGATGACATTGATCTTGTCTTGTGTATCAAGCATGTTACCCACTAGAAAATGGGTCGCCTTATATGAGAAAGTTTTCTCCTATTCTTCTATGTTCATTCAGCCAGCTAGTAGCCCTTGACAGCCAACACTAGTCGATGGCGTGCCACTGTACATCTTTGCCACCTACATCAGTCATTATGCCTCTCACCCATCTCACAAGAGCACATGAACAAAGGTGGGCTTCCGGTCAAAAGGTACTTTATTCATTTTGCAATGAGGTTCTTAGGCTTGTTTGTAATTTGGGATTTTAATATGAATTATGGGATGACCTTGAAGAAGGAGGGGTTTTGACCATGATCTTGTTCCCTCACCTTGAATGGGGGGTTAATCTTCAACCCTAGTCCAATGGGACCTCACCTAATGACCTAATGGATACAGGACGAGCACTACTTGGGAAGGACTAATTGAGATAGTGTGTTCCATCTATCCCAATTCCATACTTACACTTTCCATCTTATATTACAAGCCCTATTTTCCACCTCCAACTAACCTTTGGTTCTCTGGGATTTGACACCCATATATCGACATACTTGAGTAGGACCCAGAACTTGGCTCTCGGAGGTTGATGCAGCTAAAAGAAACAGAAAGAGAAAACAATGGCCACAAAAGAAAAATCAAAAGAATATCAAAATGCAAAAGATGGCCAGGACATTAACATTAGCATTTAAGCAAAGGCCTAGCATGAGCTCTACCTCACTCATTATGGCCATCACCTATGGAACCCTTGCATGTCCCAACCCCAATGGGTAATGAGTTGCCTCATCAATGAGTAGTAATACAACTGTTATAAATCATACGAAGCAAGTTCAAACCCTTTGAGCTAAGAGCATTAATACAAAGAAAATTCATGAAAATGTGGTGGAAAAACAAAGGCCGAGTTGGTAACTCATGAATCCATGATTGATCCCTCCTCACATATATACACTCAGGATGAGGATCCCCATCATGTTGGTCCCTTTGACCGTGGCACTTGGCCATGAAGTCTTCTCCCCTTTGTTCCATCATTATTATTCACTAACACCTATCGATTGAAGGGTGGATTGAGGAAATGTTACTTCCCCTTAGGAGTTGGAAATACCTAATAGGGTGGTCCTTTAGCCAATTCTATCTGAGGAAACACCATCGCAACTTCAAGACCCTGAATTTGGTAGCAAAGCCTTGTATGAAGTATTAAATATCCCTTCACATTCAAGATTGGTCCACTTAGATGCAAAAATGATTATTGTACCTAACGATTTATAGCTTACTAGACCTTGTGATGTGATTGTTAGGTGGTTCGACAGCCATGACGTGGGCACCTTAACCAGGTCTCCGATGGAGGATATTGACACCCATAGGTGAAGCGTTGAGAGCCATGGGACTCCAAGCAATAACAGAGCATCACACACCCTTGGGCACCTTCAGCACCCATAGCATTATGGCACTTTGCCTGAAATTTGATGACTTTTCGGAATGATGCACCTGGGCCCAACAAAGCCCCAGTTGGCTTAGCACTTCATGAGGGATAGCAGTTGATCGAAGGCCCAAATGAGGATAGTCTCACCTCTTGAGACATTTGAGGGCTAGCACCACCTTGGAAGCCCTCATCGTTGGAGCAAAGATTGACTCTATGGCCATTTGGAGGCCCATGAGACCACCTTTGTGCCCCAAGATGAAATTTGGGGTCTATGGAGGGATAGGGATAGATTTGAGGGTCAACCCTAAGAGGATGATTTTGGAGGCTTCTAGCACCAGGAGGCATCAGAGCATAGCTAATATAGCCCTACACATGGATGATTTCAACCGTACAGCTCACACGTGTGGGAAAATCTTTATATATTATGTCTTGGCTAGTGGGCTAGCTTGTAACCCACCTAAATTGTATCTATTCCTCCTCATGTAAATAGAGGAGAGGACACTTGAATTCTCATCATCACTTGGATTTGGAATTTCAACATCTCTTGAGATTTTTGGCCTCTTGTCTAAAGAGAAAGATGTGATCTATTGGAGAGAAATCGTCTTGGAGCATTTGTTTCTCTCTTTGGAGAAGTCACATTGGATCAAAATTGGATTGTACATGCATATTGTCTTGTAAGTTCCATATTTATTGCAAATTTATGATTTTTCATCTCTAATGTGATTAAAAGTCAGTCTGAGTTGATTTGTGCCCTAATTTGTTGATGAATGAAACTAGGTCAAATTATTGCATGCATTACTCGTATTATGATATATGAATGACAATCCCCTTGGTGAACTCATGTTAGCTCTCCCAGAAATTTAATCCCTCACAAAGGTGATAGCTAGGGTTTTGATGCTAGGGCATCAAAATATCCTTACTCCTTTGCAAAAATAAATCAATTTTAAGGTCCTATAGACTCCATTGACCCTAGGACTAGGCACTGGCCTTACTTTTATGTGATCAATTTAACTTTTTATCCATAAATTCTCTTTCTCCTTCTCACCCTAATTTAGTCCCCACAATGCCAAACGTCCAAGCTAGGGCTTGGTGTGAATTCCTAGACAGGAGGAATTTTAATTGTTGGAAAGTCTAATATCAAGGGTAGGGTGGTTGCCACAAAGTCACCAACTTTGGTAAGCATTCATTCCAATTTTATCCATAAATTACCTTGCCCTAGTTTTTTCAATAAGGTAAACCCTACCTTAGGTTTTAGCTTCAACTTGGGGGACTTTTTGAGAGTTACATGTGCTTTGTCCTTGTTAAAAATACATTGTTGGAAACCCTTTCTCCTTGCCTTGACCTTTGTCCATCCCAACACTCAACCTACTAATCAAACCCTAGGTCTTGTGTCTCAAATTCGACCTCTTTTGGAAATGTGAATTACCTTATTTAATTGATTAGAGCCTTGTACTTAAGTTGTGCCTTTTCCAAGAAAGCCTTATATTCACCTTGTACCCTCACCCTTATGTTGAGAATTTGGAGGGCTAGAGATTTATTCAAATTCTCTTCTTGATAATTACTTGTGAGCTTACTTGAGTTACTTATGTCTTCTCTTCTCTAGCCTAGTTAGTCTTTCAAAAAGTCAATTATCAAAAATACACGATACAAAATTAGGCTCCTAGAGCCAGGACAAAACGTCTCCCTCTTGGAGAAGAAAACCCACGAAAAATTCTTCTTATAGATTTCCAGATGACAAGTATCGTGACCCAACTTAGATCCTTGACCTATATATGCATTCAAGACCTTGTCCTTACTTCTTTGATGTCCTTCAATGTTGATCCTTCTTTCATTCACTGATTTGCACTGACTGATTTGTACTGTTCTGCACCAGCACTTCCCTTGTAGACGATTGAAACTTTTGTTACTTTATATATATATATATATATATATATATATATATATATCAGCTGTACTTTCTCCCAGAATCTAAATGCTTCTTCTCTTTGTAAACCACTATTCCAATCTTCTGGTGGATAATCTGCACTCTTGTTTCAGCAAACTGCAACTCCTTTTTATATCAAGATATCACAGTGATATGTGTATCTTACACAGCCTTAAAAACGCACTGCATCTCACTCAAATCCGCACTGCACTTCAGGTATATAAACATTGTCCTTTAATTACCCTTTAACATCCACATTGAAGATCTTATCAAGAATCCGCAGACTGTTTCATATATGACCGCAATTTCGATTTGGATATCACCGTAAATACTCAGTTGGATATCACCGCAAATCTCAGTTGAATATCACCGCAATTCTATATTGATGACCACATTATACTTCAGGTATAACCGCATTATTCTTCAGGTGTAATCGCATTACTCTTCGGGTGTAATCGTATTACTCGTCAAGTGTAATCACATTGCTCTTCAGGTGTAATCATATTGCTCTTCAAGTGTAATCGTATTACTCTTCAGGTGTGACCGCAAATCTTTGCCATCCCTTATCTGCAGATCAGTGGTATATATACAGACAGTCTTACTATCTTTAGACCAACCACTAATTATGTTGGTAAGCCGGCTAATCATTTGATTGGAGGCCAACTTCAACACATCGTAACATAGTTTAACTTTGATGCAGGGATTCTGCAATAAAAAAGATCCTTGCGCATAATAGAGTGTGTGTTCCCATTTTATGAAATCTTCAATCAAAATCGTCATTTATAACCACATTCAATTCAACTCAAAATATATATAAAGGAGAGAGAACCGAAAAAAAACAAAATACTTGCTTATAATAATACAAGAAAATTACATATTCAAATCATTTTGGCTGAACATTACAATTGTTGGCCTCTCGGCTCTCGCCCTTTACATAAACTCTCACACCATTTCTCTCTATCTCTCTCTCTCCTATTCCATTCTCTATGTGCCCCTATCCTCACACAAAGCTTTACATTTATACATAATTATGGATTAATTCCAATCCATGATTTCCTCCACAACTATCTCAACCAAACTCTAAAATAGATTTATTCCTTTTTTGACTCAACTAAGTTCCATTTAAGGAATTCATAATCCCTAAATTATCTATCCAATCCAACTCCACTCATATTCTCAATTAATTTAAGAGAATATTTACAATAAATTTCACACTCACGTTTTCCTCTCAATTTATTTTTTAAAATGTACATAATTTATAAAATAATTACAAAAAACATCACTCCACTAAATCACACAAATAAATAATGAAAATTAAGCTCGATGCTCCTGCATCAGACTCCCCATTTAGAGAAGTCTCCATAGAATCCTGTCTATGAGGTCTGTCACTTTCTTCTAATAATGCGATAGCCACAAGTTTCAAAAACTTGCTCCCTCCAAGATTCCAAACTCTGTTTTGCCGCTGGTCTTTTAAAGTATCAACTCTATTTTGTAAATTTGCACAGAATTTCCAGAATAGTATTTTCAGAATACCATTGAATGTAACTCTCGCTTTCATGTATGTCTTTATTTAGAAAATTACGACCATTGATCAACGTACATTCTTTGGTCCTCAAACTGCGAAGAATCTCGGCCATTTGTACCTTGACGTCACTTATTACATCATGTATTTCGT
>CM076577.1:1248698407-1248786825 GCA_034641835.2 Pinus albicaulis
TACATTTAATAACTGGAAAATAAATTTTGCTGAAAACACAAATTCTGGAAATTTTTTCAGAATGCTGTAAATGCAGAAATAAAATAACAGCAGTAACAAACGGTCATTCAACACATCATAACTCAGTATTTTTGGTCAAGGTGACCCTGGAAAAACCCCCTACAACTCTTGGGGAAAACCAGACTGGAAGCTTCTCTTTTATTTCTGAAAAATGCTTTTACAGTGAGCAGTAATACACAGAAACTTACAGCAAACACAAAAATCAATTATCTTGACTTTAGTGCCACCCTCCACCTTGAAAAACGTGCCAAACAGCAAGCAAAATTTTTTCAGAGAAATTATAGCATTAAATGCTATCTTAGCTGCCTCGAAAAGCGTGCCAGGAATGACCGTACGGACTGTACGAATTCCGTACGGATGGGACAACAGCCCCTTTCTCGATTTTCGTGCCCAGAAAAATCTACCTTGAAAATCGTGCTCCTTGCTGCTGTTCAAGCTCTCGAAAACAGTGCTGCCCCTCTCTCGAAAACCGTGCAAATGCTGTACGGACTTTCTGCCTTGGTTAATGTGCCAATGAAACTCTGCTGTACGGATTTTTCAGCCTTGGGAAGTGTGCTCTCTTGCTGTACGGACTTGCTGTGCTGCCTTTGCTGCTCTCCCTCTGCTCAGAAATCACTCTTCAGCTCCCTCTCCTCCTCTCTCAATCTGCTCATGAAAGAATGAATGACCTTTTCCTCCTTTTCCTCCTTTAACCTAACCCTAAGTGACTTTTGGGGAATCCCTAAATCCAATGGCTGAGATAGATTGAGATCTAGGGTTGAGATTAAATGCTCATTTAAATCTCACTTTCTATTTTTTAATTCACCCCACTTTAATAAAGACCCACTTAGTCTTTTATTTCCAAAGCCACTTTTTCCTTTCTAATTTTATATTGACTTTATTTAAAGTCACTTTAACTTTAGTAACTTTATCACTTAAAGTCACTTTAAAATTAGATTTGACTTTATAACTTTATAAAGTCACTTTAGTAACTTTATCACTTAAGTCATTTTTAAATTAGATTTAACTTTATAAAAAATTATAAAGTTACTTTAGGAAAAAAATTAAATTCTTTTGGACACTTTTCCCTAGGCCAAAGATCAAAGCCTTAGGGAACCACCTGTCCTCCGGTACCAAATTTCAACACTCCCTCTTACCGAGGAAGGTGTTCCTCACCACACCCATCTTGTCTCTGAAGTAGACATGCTTGCCCCGTGGTAAGGCTTTGGTAAGAATATCTGCAACTTGCTCATTAGTGGGAATATACTCAAGCTTCACAGCTCCCTTCTGAACATAGTCTCTGATGAAATGATATTTGATCCCGATATGCTTTGACCTGTCATGAAATACCGGATTCTCCGTGAGTTTAATGCAACTCTGATTATCACAGTAAATCACTGAAGGTCTCAACGGCTGACCAAATAAGCCAAACAACATCTTGCGAAGCCAGATGGCCTCACCACTAGCTAGACTGGCTGCCATATACTCTGCTTCCGCTGAACTCAATGCTACTGACTGCTGCTTTCGGCTGAACCATGACACCACTGCCGAACCCAACCCAAAACAACACTCTGAAGTGCTCTTCCTATCAGAAGCACAACCTGCCCAATCAGAATCAGTGTAACCTGCCAATCTCACTCCATCCCCCTGCCTGTAGTCCAGACCATAATCCACTGTCCCCTGCAAGTACCGCAAAATGTGTTTTGCAGCCACCCAATGAACCTTCCTAGGCTCACACATAAACTGACTCATCATGTTGACTGCAAAACAGATATCTGGTCTAGTGTTGACCAAATACATCAAGGAACCAATCAGCTGTCTGTGCAATGTGGGATCCACCAACTCGGAATCCGAAGCATGAAGCTTCTTCCAGTTGGTGATCATCGGTGTCGACATGGGTCTACAATCCTCCATGTGGAATCTGCCAAGGATGTCCACAATATACTTCCCCTGTCCCAGGAAGAAATACCCCTCCTCCTGCCACACCTCCAAACCCAAAAAGTAATGCATCAAGCCGATGTCCTTCATCTCAAACTCCGCCGCAAGATCTCTCTTGCAGTGCTCTATGAGTCTCTCTGCACCTGTAATGACTAAGTCATCCACATACAGCACCAGAATGAGAGGCTCCTCACCTATCACAACATAGTAAAGGTTCGGATCTGCCTCACTCTTTGTGAAACCCATCTTCTGCAAGTAAGTATCTATCCTGGAGTACCAAGCTCTGGGAGCTTGCTTCAGGCCATAAAGGGCCTTCTTTAGTCTGCACACATGGGACTCCTTCCCATGCACCTCAAAGCCCTGTGGCTGCTCAATGTACACCTCCTCCTGTGTGAAGCCATTGAGAAATGCGGTCTTCACATCCATCTGGTGGATCTTCCAACCCATCTCTGCTGCTATCGATATAATGGAGCGGATCGAAGTATATCGAGCCACGGGAGCGAAGGTCTCCTCATAATCAACTCCCTCTACATGGGAGAACCCTCTAGCCACAAACCTCGCTTTGAATTTCTCAATGCTGCCATCTGCAGCATGCTTTACCTTGTAAAGCCATCTGGAAGTAACCACGGATTTGCCCTCGGGCCTCGGCACCACCTCCCAAACATCATTCTTCATGATAGAAGAATACTCCTCCTGCATGGCCTCTCTCCAGACCTGCTGGCTAGCTGCCTCCTCATAGCTAGAAGGCTCAGAGTCAAGGATGTTGGTGGCCATTGCCATATAGCTACAAAACCTCTCAGGTGGTCTGCTCTCTCTGACCGGCCTCTTAGGCTCAGCAACAGATGTGGCATCTCTCAAGGTGTCCTGAAGCCACTTGGGCTTCCTCTTCCCTGAGCACACTTCTCCCGCCGGAGAAAAAAACTCCTCCTCCTCAACATCAGGAGCCTGAACTCTGTGGCATTTGTCCCCATCCTATTGTCCTCACTGCCTCGCACAGAACTTTGTGGAATGCGGCACAAGGGTACCGGTCGAGCTTGTCCATCAGTGGACTCCCCAGTGGGGCGCTGCGCGGGCACGCTGCTGCTGCCGTGCGCTTGGCTCCACCCTGCGACTGCGAGGCCACTCTGGCCGGCGGACCTGACATCGTCATAGATGTGCCTCCGGATCCTCCTGATCCCTGCCCACTGGATCCCTGCGACTGACTCAACTGCTGCTGAGGGTCTGGCTGATCCAGATACTCTAACTCCCGTGACCTCCTAAAGGCCTTGTCCTCCTCGAACTTCACATCCCGCCTGACAACAACTTTCCTCTGTGCAGGAATGTAAATCCGAAAGGCCTTGGAGGTCTCACTGTAGCCCACAAAGATACCCTTCTCTGCGGTGGGCTCTAGTTTGGTCCTCTTCTCCTTGGGTATGTAGGAGTATGTCATGCACCCAAAGATACGAAGATGACCCATATCGGGCTTCTTCCCAGAAAAAGCCTCCTCCGGAGTCATGTGCCCCAAGGCACGATGCGGACTCCTGTTCTGCAAGTAAACAGCTGTGTTGCAGGCCTCTGCCCACAAAAACAATGGCAACCCCTGATCATGTAACATGGCTTTGGCAGCCCCTCCGATGGATCTGTTCTTCCTCTCCGCAACCCCGTTCTGCTGGGGGTTGTAAGGAACAGTGAGCTCCCTCCTAATGCCTTCCTCCGCACAATAGTCAACAAACTCTCCAAGGGTGTACTCTCCCCCATTGTCCGACCTCAGGGACTTGATCTTCCGACCTGCCTGTGTCTCCACAAGAGCTCTGAACTCCTGAAACCGCTTGAAGACCTCACTCTTGGTCTTCAAGAAATAAATCCAGGTCCTCCTGGAGTGATCATCAATGAATAACACATAGTACTCATATCCACTCAAGGAAACATGAGACATCCAACCGCTCACATCGGAATGAATCAAATCAAGTATCCCAGTCGCTCTGCTGTCACTGCTGGGAAAAGGGGATTTGGCAAACTTGCCCATCGCACATCCTCTGCAAGTATCAAAGTGATCGGTACTGAACTCTGGCACACCTGTAGTGATCTCCCGCAAAGTCCTCAAGGCTCCATGATGCATGTGCCCCATCCTGCGGTGCCAAATCTCACACTGCTCAGAACTGCTAGCTCTGCTGTCGGTACTATTGCTCAATGCCAAAAGAGACTGAAATGCAAACTTGTACACCTTTGCATGGCGTACACCTATCACTCTAGCTGAATCAGCTGGAGTGCCCCTGGGATACATCAACACCTGTCCTCCCCTGAATAGTATCTCATATCCTCTGTCCTCCAAAGCTGAGACGGATGTGAGGTTCTTCCTCATCCCTGGCACATAAAGAACATCTGACACCTTCAAGGGAGGTTTGGACTCCCTCTGAAATGTCAATGTTCCCACACCGACTGCTCTAACAACTCTGTCATCACCGAGTACTACCTCTACATCGGTGCCACTCTCTGAAAGCTCTGAGAAGTACTCACGGACTCCTGTCATGTGACGTGAAGCCCCACTGTCCACATACCAGATACCCGAAGATGCTCCGCTAATCGAGGGAAATGCCTGCTCCCTCTGAACCTGTGTGGCAGGTACTCCTGCACTAGAAGACTCACACGCAATGAACCCAAACTCTCGGTCAAAGCGATCTGCAAAGTCCTCAACCTCTGCTGAAGCTGCCATGCTCTGGTTCTTCCCCTTCTTCTTCTTCTCCGGACACACAACTGCATAGTGTCCCATCTTCTGACAATTCCAACACTTCATTTTGGAATAGTCCTTCTGTGAGTTATCCTGTTTACCTTTACCTTTGCCTTTGCCCCCACCATTGCTTGTGGAAGCCTGCTTCTTCCCTTTGCCCTTCTTGCGTCTTGCCAACAGTGCTACATCCTCATCCTGCTCAACTGGCTTGGCTGCCCCAAGCTGACCTTTCCTGATCTCTGTCTGAATGCAATCATCCCAAAACCTCTCCCATGTGGGAAGGGTCTCACGTGCACAAACTCCATCGGCAAAGTTCATCCATGAACGGGGGAGGCCATTCACTGCAATCCGCACCAACTCAGTGGGTGGAATGGCCTCTCCAATCGCTGCCAACTCATCTCTCACATTAGTAATCTTAGTGAGATATCCAGCTACACTATCATTGCCCATCTTAATGGTCTTCATCTTCTCCTTCAGGACCATCTTCCGGTTCTCATTGGTACTCTGGTAGAGATTGGACAATGCTGTCCACATCTCAAGAGCATTTCTCTTCCCTCTCACATGAGGAATGCAATGGTCTTTGATTCCGTCTAGAATCAGCCTCTTACCCTTGTTGTTCTTTTTATTATATGCTGCCAACTGAGTAGCATCGGTAGGCACATTCACAGGGTTCTGTGTGGTATGTACCATAATGTCCCAGACTTCTGCCTCCTCAAAGATACTCTGCATTCTCTCCTTCCAAATGCTGTAGTTGGAATGCCCATCCAACCTATCCTCCACCCTCAGTCCCAATGACATCCTGCTGTCCTAAAACTGAAAAATACTGCTGTGGTAAAGATAAAAACTGCTGTTTGTGAAAAATCAGCTTGCTGGAATTTTCTGAGTGAAAAATCAGCAGGCTGTAATTTTCCTCCTTGCTGTCCCAAACTGCCCTTCAGCACTCAACCTCTGATACCATGTAGAAAATTCTGTTTCCCACCCCGGTTTTCAATTTTCACCTTATTACTCCAAAATAATTAAATGCCCTTTCCCATATCCATACATTTAATAAACTGGAAAATAAATTTTGCTGAAAACACAAATTCTGGAAATTTTTCAGAATGCTGTAAATGCAGAAATAAAATAACAGCGGTAACAAACAGTCATTCAACACATCATAACTCAGTATTTTTGGTCAAGGTGACCCTGGAAAAACCCCCTACAACTCTTGGGGAAAACCAGTCTGGAAGCTTCTCTTTTATTTCTGAAAAATGCTTTTACAGTGAGCAGTAATACACAGAAAATTACAGCAAACACAAAAATCACTTATCTTGACTTTCGTGCCACCCTCCACCTCGAAAAACGTGCCAAACAGCAAACAAAAATTTTTCAGAGAAATTACAGCATTAAATGCTGTCTTAGCTGCCTCGAAAAGCATGCCGGAAATGACCGTACGGACTGTACGGATTCCGTACTGATGGGACAGCATCCCCCTTTCTCGATTTTCGTGCCCAGAAAAATCTGCCTTGAAAATCGTGCTCCTTGCTGCTGTTCCAGCTCTCGAAAACAGTGCTGCCCCTTTCTCGAAAACCGTGCAAATGCTGTACGGACTTTCTTCCTTGGATAATGTGCCAATGAACTCTGCTGTATGGATTCTTCAGCCTTGGGAAGTGTGCTCTCTTGCTGTACGGACTTGCTGTGCTGCCTTTCCTGCTCTCCCTCTGCTCAGAAATCACTCTTCAGCTCCCTCTCCTCCTCTCTCAATCTGCTCATGAAAGAATGAATGACCTTTTCCTCCTTTTCCTCCTTTAACCTAACCCTAAGTGACTTTTGGGGAATCCCTAAATCCAATGGTTGAGATAGGTTGAGATCTAGGGCTGAGATTAAATGCTCATTTAAATCTCACTTTTCATTTTTTAATTCACCCCACTTTAATAAAGACCCACTTAGTCTTTTATTTCCAAAGTCACTTTTTCCTTTCTAATTTTATATTGACTTTATTTAAAGTCACTTTAACTATAGTAACTTTATCACTTAAAGTCACTTTAAAATTAGATTTGACTTTATAACTTTATAAAGTCACTTTAGTAACTTTATCACTTAAGTCACTTTTAAATTAGATTTAACTTTATAAAAAATTATAAAGTTACTTTAGGAGAAAAATTAAATTCTTTTGGACACTTTTCCCTAGGCCAAAAGATCAAAACCTTAGGGAACCACCTGTTTCAAAAATTTACAACGTCATAGTGACCGCGCAAAGGGTGATGCAGAGGCTTCAGGATGCCGAGTTTTCTGTAGGCAAGTTGTGCTAAGATTGCTTGTGGAGGAAGGGTAAATCCCTTCAATAATTTTGGCCATATTTTCTTGCTGTGGATTGCCAGTTTCAGGCATCCAGATTGTACTTGGATTTTCATTACTGCATAATAATAAAAACCCTCATTGCTGCACTGGTTTTCCCAAGTGGGGTTTTTCTGGGGAATTTCGTCCAAAAATAATTGTGTTATATTTTGTGTTTGTGCTAGCATTTCTCAACTTCCAACGTTTTATTTTTCCGCATAATTTTATTTGTGAAGGTTGCAATGTGTTTATTTCAATATTTGCCGTAGTAGATAAATTGTTCTATTAATTATCAATTAGGAGAAATAATACCAATTGTTGCAATATGATTCTAGTTTGAGGAATTTTCACATGGTATTAGAGCGTGACTGATCAGTCGGGGAGCTCAGAAGCGAAAGAAGGAATTTCGCTAATCAGTAAGATCAGCAAGCCGGAATTTGCAGGAGCAACGCAAACCATTGCCAAGCAGGCTGAGTTGCTTGTGGAAGTTAGATTTTTTTGGGTAGAGGTAGAAAAGTTCGATTCTTCCAGATCGAGTGATTCTAGAGGCAAAGGGAGCAACTCAGATTTTTCGTTGGGTAGATTTTTGGCTGGACGTAGAGGACTTTGTAGCAGTTTGCTAGAGCAAAGCCAAAGTTGGGTGGAAGAGAGAGAAGCGCACACATTTGAGGGAAAATTTCCTCAGGGAACTTCTAGTCTGAAAAGTTCAATTTTCCTTGCAGATTGGCAGTAGTTGTGCAACAGATATTCTCACTCCAAAAGGGAGTGCGAGTAGTAGGGCAGCAACCAAGAAGAAGGAAAGAGGAAGTTTTCGACAGTTTTCAGAGATGGCCATTGTAGGGCTTAGGGATCAAGATAGGTTGGATGGAGCTTCCAACTACATCATTTGGAAGGCTAGGATGTCCTTCCTTCTAGATGAATATAGCTTGAAAGATTACATTGATAATGTAGTGGTAGTTCCTCAGGATGTAGATTAGCTAAAGGAATATTAGAATGAGATGACACTGGTGAAGCAGTTGATCCTGGATGGAGTCCGAGATCCATATTGTCTCACATATAGCGGCCAAGGGAACAACCAAAGCGATGTGGGATCCTCTCTCCACGTTATACCAGGGTACTTCTGTGCAACGGAAGATGTTCCTTGAGGAGAAGCTGAGATGTATCCGGATGCAGAAAGGGGAAGGCGTAGATCCGTTCCTCACTAGGATTCAGGAGGTCTGAGATTAGCTGTCAGCTATTGGGGCAGCGCCTCAACCCACAGAGCTAGTGCGATTGGCACCCAAAATTGTCTTAGGGGATTGGCAAGTCTTCGTCCAAAGTATATTGGACAGAGACAAGCTACTAGAGTGGGACAAGATGTGGGCCGATTTACAGTAGGAGCAGTTGAGACAAGCTCTATTAAAGAGCTCCATCAGTGGCAACAGTAGCATCTGATCGAATATGGTAAAGGAGGAGGAGAATGTGGCCCTTGCATCCAATGGTCTCAGTCAGGGGCAGGGGGAGCAGAGAAAGAAGAAGGACCTGTCAAAGGTCAAGTGCTTCAGATGTGGTGAGCTTGGTCACTACAATACTCAGTGTCCTCTTAGAAAGAAGGACAAGGAGGAGAATTAGAACCAACAGACAGCTTTAGTCTAGGGTGGCCCGCATCATGATCTGGTTTGCATGGCCTAGGGTGGATTGTACAGTGGTTTGGTTTGTATGGCCCAAGGTGGCTCATACAGTGGTCTGGTTTGTATGGCCTAGGGTGGCTCGCATGGTGGTCTGGTTTGCATGGCCAACATGGCCCTATGGTTGGCTCCATGGCCCAGTGGATTGGCTCGCATACCCCGGTGGTTACATGACAACTTATGCAACAGTGATATCGTAGAAGCATTCTTGGACTCATTTGATTATCAGAAATCAGTTTACAATTGAAGTTGTGAACTGACTTGGTGTGGCCCTAGGAGGCTTGACGTAATGATATATCTCACTATGGATGTACTTTGTATGTTAGCCGAATAATTGATGAATATCTAATAGAAGAAAAAGAATTGAATTTTGAGTTTTCTCCCTCATGGGATTTTGTGCTGGTCTCCAACCAAATCTTGGTGTCTCTATTTGTGCGTGCTTTTCTTCTGATGTTCCTTTTATTGTTTTGCTGCATTGTTGATGATATTGTTCTTTCTACATAATTGCTAATGATGTGATGATGCTATGGGGTGAATGCATATGTAATTGATAAAAAGTATAAAAGTGCGATTAACAACAACAAAGAACATTATAGCCCTAAGAAAATTTACACAGTATCAGAACTGGGCTGAAGAAAAGTCATCGAGATCAGCTCTGTGAAGACACTAATGATAAAAGCAAGTGAAGATCGTAGAGACCTAAAAGGATGCTAGGGTTTGTAGGAAACCCTCAGGAAGCTTTGCTCTTACAAGAGAGGGTTAGGGTTTGGGAGAAACCCTTGAAGTAGCTTTAGATTTGGCTTGGACATTGGAACACTAGTATGATTCAGATATGATTAGTGAGAAGCCCACAAAGAAACCGTAGGAGGTGTTAGAAAGTGTAACTAGGTACGGTCTTCATAATGACTATGTTATTATGAATTTATATAATGAAGAAGACAAAGATAATAAAATGTATTTTGTAATGCTTGCTTCATGGGTTTCAAAGAATTCTTCTTGATGTCTTTAGGGGTTTGTCATCTTGTCAAAAAGGTAATTTAGAGTCATGTATATTGATGTAGCAACAAGTCTGAAAGTCAACCCCAAGGAGGTCTGGTCAACCGTGGCGTGGCTCAGTCTTCATTTCCCCTTGCATAACTCACGTGGCTCTTTATGTTCCTTTATAATTATTTATCCATTCAAAGAAATTGACAAATAAACGCATTCACAACTTTAAATGTTATATATATTTCCCGACTTATATATATATCTCCGAACTTTATAACCAATGGTTAACCCTTCGCGCTTTATATATATCCAACGCTTTTTTTAACAATGATTTTATTATATACCATGTGCTTCGGGCCCACCTACGTATATGTATCAATGACCAATCAAACGCGTGCACCGTACCTTGCTATCCTCCGCGCACCTCGATTAAACTCCGGGCAAGTTCAACGTGCGATCACCGTCTGATGGCCCCTTCCCAGATCGACGGCAACCGTCGATATCGCTCGGCGTCCTGGTACGATTGATAACGTGCGATGGCGCAGGTTAATCGGTGGTTTTGGAATTTCGCCTAAGCCATGTGTTGAACGCTGAATGGAATCTCTCGCATTCAGAAGATACCGCCTTCTCCGCAAGAGCGGTGCGATGAAATCCAGAAACCGCTCGTGGTTTTTCTACAGTGTTTAACTATGGTTCACGCCGGTATCACGATCCTCCTCGTCCATTAACGCAGGGTTGTTACCTCAGGGGTTAGTCTCAGGTTCCGGACTTCAATTAACAATAAAACAAAGTTATCTCTTTATATGGGAATTTCACCAATAATAAACCGGATTCTCTACACAGACCACGCCTACTAGTGGGGTTAAATGCACAGGGATTATTCGAATGAATTAAGGTAAACAACAGACAGAGATAGGTGTAATTCATACAATCACCATTCTCAACGATTTCGCACTGAACCAGTGTACAATCGTTTCTCAATCAAACAATTTATTCATTAATAAGAATTCGAGACAATTCGATGGCCAATGAGCATTGGAATCATTTAACTGGAAACAATTGTTAACACACAGAGTTTTATTGCAGAAATCTCCCTTCTTGTCTTCTTTTCTTCTCCTCTTTTCATACATTCGAGGCTTACAATTATATACATAAACCTATGACTCTTCGGTTCCTCTGAGAGGACCGTTTTAGGAAATCAACAGCCTAATTAAAACAATTCAACTAACTGGAATATGACAGCTAGACTAACTGAGCTATTCAGCTTCTATGACTCTAACTGATCTGATAATACAATCAGCTAAGGTATTGACACCTAGCTGTAATAATTCGACTGTTTTCAAACCCTCCTAGCCACAACATGTGGAAAAAACTCCTACATTGCTGGCTAGTGTCGAATGCCCCTGCATCAGACTCCCGAGGGCAATCTTCTTCATGGGCTCCTGTCCATGAGCTCTTCCACTGATCTGCCAATCTTTTGCAACATTTCTTCAGTCATCCAAGTGGCATCTGCCTCTGGCTTATCCTTCCATTTGATCAAGTACTGAAAGTACTCTCGTCCTCTTGTCCTTCTGAATGGTCTTTTATCCAGTATCTTCTCTAGCTGCAATCGCTGTGCTGGAGGTAGCTGCTCCTTCCAATCAATCTGTCCCTTGTCTGTTGTTCCTTCTTCTGCACCATCTTCCTCATACTTGTACAAATCTGCAACATTAAAAATGGGAGATATTCCAACATCAGGTGGCAATTCAATCTCATAAGAATTTGCAGAAAACTTCCTAAGTATCTTGCATGGCCCAATCTTTTTGAACTTCAATTTGTTATACTGCTTTTTTGGGAATCTCTCCTTTCTCAGGTGTGCCAAAACCAGATCTCCTACTTCAAAATGAACTTCTTTTCTGCTCAAGTCTGCTCTGCTTTTGTATTTGATGTTGCTGCCTTGTAGTTGCTGTTTCACTTGTTCATGTATGGCCAGGATCTCTGAAGCAAATTCCTCACCATCTGCACTCCTTAGCTCTGCTCTTCCCATATTTCTTAACTCTGATATTCCTCTGGGGTGCATTCCATAAACAATATGAAATGGACTCTTCCCTGTGCTTCTGTTTGGTGAATCATTATATGCATATTCTGCCTGGGGCAAAATATGATCCCACTGCTTGGGATGCTCTCCTGCAAGACTTCTCAACAAATTTCCCAGACTCCTATTCACTACCTCAGTTTGTCCATCAGTCTGAGGATGATAAACTGAGCTGAAGCTTAGTTTGGTACCAAGTTTCTTCCATAGTGTCCTCCAAAAGTGCCCCACAAATCCGGTGTCTCTGTCTGAAACAATACTCTTGGGCAACCCATGCAATCTAACAACTTCTATGAAGAACAAGTTAGCAACATGGGTGGCATCACTAGCTTTATAACATGGAATAAAATGTGCCATTTTGGAGAATCTGTCCACCACAACAAAGATTGCATCATTCCCTCTATGAGTCTTGGGCAATCCTAGAACAAAATCCATGCTCACCATGTCCCAAGGCCTGTCTGGAATAGGTAAGGGAGTGTACAATTTTGCATTCTGGCTCCTTCCTTTAGCATATTGACAAATCTTGCAGTTCTTCACAAACTTGTCCACTTCTGCTCTCATCTTGGGCCAGAAATAAAAGTGACTCAGCTGATCATAAGTCCTATCAGTACCAAAGTGTCCAGCAAGTCCACCACTATGCTTCTCTTTGATCAAATTTTCTCTCATGGAACATTTTGGTACACACAGTTGACTTCTTTTGAATAACAAGTCCTCCTGCAGGAAATAATCCAGCCACTGGCTTCTATCTGCTAAAACAGGGTTATTACATGCCTCAAATGCTTCTTTAAAATCTAGATCTGTCTTATATAATTCTTTCAGAAAATCAAATTCTACAACTTCAAAATTTGTTTCTTGAACAAGCATGTTCCTCCTACTCAAAGCATCAGCTACTTTATTGGCTTGGCCACTTATATGTTTTAAAACAAAATTAAAAATTTGGAGATACTCAACCCATTTAACATGCTTATGTTTCAACTTGGGCTACTGTACAATATACTGCAAAGCATGATTGTCAGAATATAATACAAATTCCCTGGACATCAAATAATGTCTCCACTTCTTCAGTGCCTGAAGAATTGCATAGAATTCCTTCTCATAAGAGGAATACTTTCTTCTGGTATCATTCATCTTCTCACTGAAATAGGCTACAGGCCTATCATCCTGACTCAACACAGCTCCAATGGCCTCCCCATTGGCATCACATTTTACTTGAAATGGTTTAGAAAAATCAGGCAGAATCAAAACGGGCTTTTCATTTATCTTTTGCTTCAAAACTTTAAAGTTTCTCTCTGCGTCAGCAGTCCACTTAAATGGTTGTTTGCTCTTATTTATTGTCTCAATTATGGGTGTCAATTATGGGTGCATTAATTTTACTGAAGTTTCTTATAAACTTCCTGTAAAAACTAGCAAGTCCATGGAAACTTCTTACCTCAAAAACATTCCTGGGTGAAGGCCACTCCACAATTGCCTTAACCTTTTCTGGGTCCATCTTCAATCCTTCTGCAGAAACAACAAACCCCAAATACACCAACTCTTCCTTCATGAATGAGTATTTCTTCAAATTTATCAGCAGTTTCTCTTGGTGCAGCTTATTCAAAACATGATTAAGATGCCTTAAATGTTCTTCTCTAGTTCTGCTGAAAACTAATATATCATCTAGATATACTATCACAAATTTAGCAATGAACTCTTTCAATACTTCATTCATAAGTCTCATAAAAGTGCTTGGTGCATTTGACAACCCAAAAGGCATTACCATCCATTCATACAGTCCTTCATTTGTTTTAAAGGCAGTTTTTCATTCATCACCCTCTCTTATTCTAATCTGATGATATCCACTCTTTAAATCTATCTTTGAGAAATATTTAGCACCACTCAAACAGTCCATTAAATCCTCAATTCTGGGCAAAGGGAATCTGTACCTGATTGTGATCTTATTAATTGCTCTGGAATCAATACACATCCTCCAGCCTCCATCTTTCTTTGGGCTCAAAACTGCTGGTACTGCACATGGACTCAGACTTTCTCTGATCAGTCCTTTGTCCACCAACTCCTGTACTTGTCTCCTGATTTCCTCATTTTCCTTGGGAGTCATTCTATAGGCTGCCTTATTTGGCAGATTTGAACCAGGGATAAAATCTATCTGATGGTTGATCTTTCTCACAGGTGGCAGCTCATCAGGTAAATCATCCACAATAATGTCACAATAATCCTCTAACACCTCTTGGATTTCTACTGGAAAATCAAAAATCTTTGTAGAAGTAATAACTACTTTAGGTTTGCAAAATAAATAAAAACTTACCTCTTCTTCTTCTATCTGCTGCAGATATTCCTTCCCGCTCAGCAACAAGGTCTTTGGATCAATCACTCTGCTGGATGGTTCTCCTTCTTCCATGGGTATCAATGTATGATGTACCCCATCCTTGAAGAACTTGTAAGTGTTCTTCTTGCCATCATGCACTGCTGCTCTGTCAAACTGCCAAGGTCTACTCAACAGTATATGACACACATCCATGGGCATTACATCACACAAGACCTTGTCTTTATATTTGCCCATTTGCAGCTCTATCTCACACTGTTCTTTCACAACCAGCTGATGTCCTTTATGCAGCCAGGACACCCTGTAGGGAGTTGGATGCTCCCTTGTCTTCAACTTCAGCTTTTCTATTACCTCAGTGGAAACCAGATTGTCTCAGGCCGCCACTATCAATGACTAGCCGGCAGCATTTCCCTTGGACTTGTATGAATTCTTAAAACAAAGTCTTCTCAGGTGCTCGGCTGACTCCTTGGCTTCGTTTAACAGGAACTTATTTACCATCAAGGATTCTCCCCTCTCTGGAAGAATGTCTTCATCAATTTCTTCCTCTTTTTCAGCCTGGACAACAGCAGCATTCCTTGGACCAACACCCACATTCTCTGGACATTCATAGTGCTTGTGTCCCACTTGCTGGCATCTATAGCACCTCAACTCTCTACCTCTGCCTCTATCTCCTCTTCCTCTTCCTCTGTAAGAACCCCTTCTGCCCTTTGAATCATCCTCTGTAGATGCATTCTGAGGTGAGCTATTAGGGGAGATTCATCCTCGGGTGTAGGCTTTCCCATCTCCACTCCCCCGACTTCCCTTCCATTATAGCAATTTCTCTTCTCGCGCACCGGTTTCCTCAGAGTTTCTCCTTCCGTTTCATGCCATCTCGGTAGGCTCCTTCCACTGCCTTAGAGCACGTGAGGACTTCTAATTCTATCTTGGATCTCCAGCTTGAGACCATTCACATATCTGGCAGTCTTCTCTGGTGTGTCTTGAAATTGCCCAGCTCTTATGCTTACTCTGTAGAATTCCTTTGTGTATTCTTTTACTGTCAGCAACCTCTGTCTCAGGTTCTGCATTTGTTTATACAATGTCAGCTGGTAATCACCAGGCAAGAATTTACCTTTTAATTTGGCCATCATTCTGGTCCAGCTCTTGATAGGTTGCTTGCCAACTCTCCTCCTCTCTGCCTGCACTCCATCCCACCAAAGTGCAACATGTCCTTTCAGCTTTGTTACCGCAAACTTGACCTTCTTATCTTCACTTATTTCTTCATAATCGAAGCACTTGTTCACTTCATTAATCCAGTCCACTAGTTCTTCTGGATTCAGCCCCCTGCATAGCTTGACACTTCAATTCTGGGCTTAACTGCAGACCCCAGAACAGTTGTAAGGAGCCTCATGTCAGGAGGAATTTCAACATTTTCTTCTGCTTCTTCTGTCTCAGGTTCACTGATGTCCTTAGGATCTCTGGGCTGTCTTCGCTCCATGGCATCTATTCTGGGCTCGACCCTCTGCAACATTCCCAACACCTCAGCGTTGGCAACATGTCTTCTTCTGCCAGCACCTATACCAACTCGGATCGCCATGTCAGCAAAACAACTTCAGACAACAGCTCTGATACCACAAATGACACAGCAACAAGTCTGAAAGTCAACCTCAAGGAGGTCTGGTCAACCGTGGCGTGGCTCAGTCTTCATTTCCCCTTGCATAACTCACGTGGCTCTTTATGTTCCTTTATAATTATTTATCCATTCAAAGAAATCGACAAATAAAGGCATTCTCAACTTTAAATGTTATATATATTTCCCGACTTATATATATATCTCCGAACTTTATAACCAATGGTTAACCCTTCGTGCTTTATATATATCCAATGCTTTTTTTAACAATGATTTTATTATATACCATGTGCTTTGGGCCCACCTACGTATATGTATCAATGACCAATCAAATGCGTGCACCGTACCTTGCTATCCTCCGCGCACCTCGATTAAACTCCGGGAAAATTCAACGTGCGATCACCGTCCGATGGCCCCTTCCCAGATCGACGACTCCCGTCGATATCGCTCGGCGTCCTGGTACGATTGATAACGTGCGATGGTGCAGGTTAACCGGTGGTTTTGGAATTTCGCCTAAGCCACGTGTTGAACGCTGAATGGAATCGCTCGCATTCAGAAGATACTGCCTTCTCCGCAAGAGCGGTGCGATGAAATCTGGAAACCGCTCGTGGTTTTTCTACTGTGTTTAACTATGGTTCACGCCGGTTGCACGATCCTCCTCGTCCATTAACGGGTTGTTACCTCAGGGGTTAGTCTCAGGTTCCGGACTTCAATTAACAATAAAACAAAGTTATCTCTTTATACGGGAATTTCACCAATAATAAACCGGATTCTCTACACAGACCACGCCTACGAGTGGGGTTAAATGCACAGGGATTATTCGAATGAATTAAGGTAAACAACAGACAGAGATAGGTGTAATTCATACAATCACCATTCTCAACGATTTCGCACTGAACCAGTGTACAATCGTTTCTCAATCAAACAATTTATTCATTAATAAGAATTCGAGACAATTCGATGGCCAATGAGCATTGGAATCATTTAACTGGAAACAATTGTTAACACACAGAGTTTTATTGCAGAAATCTCCCTTCTTGTCTTCTTTTCTTCTCCTCTTTTCATACATTCGAGGCTTACAATTATATACATAAACCTATGACTCTTCGGTTCCTCTGAGAGGACCGTTTTAGGAAATCAACAGCCTAATTAAAACAATTCAACTAACTGGAATATGACAGCTAGACTAACTGAGCTATTCAGCTTCTACGACTCTAACTGATCTGATAATACAATCAGCTAAGGTATTGACACCTAGCTGTAACAATTCGACTGTTTTCAAAACCTCCTAGCCACAACATGTGGACAAAACTCCTACATTGCTGGCTAGTGTCGAATGCCCCTGCATCATATATGAAGTGATGTTACACTTGTAAAAGACAAATTATTGATGTAAAGTATATGCTCCAAGACCTTGTCAAATATGATCCTTGAAGTTAGCTTAAGTATGCTGTAAATTCCCCTTGAAGAAGTCAGCTTACACACCTATCTTCATGTCGGCCTAATAGCTAGAAGACAATCACTATATATAAAGTATGATGCGGGCTCATTGTAGCATCATCCTAATTCGGATCAAGTTAGAAATGAAGTGCGAAATACAGTGCGAGGAGTAGAGGATAATTTGCGAGGAGAAGAGGCTAATAAGGAGACAAGTTTGCGTGGCAATATGATCTACATAGTTCAGTATCTCGCATATCTCATAAAGGGACCAAGGGTATACACAACGTGAAGGAGGGTTACCACAAGTATATCCACAGTTCGATATTGGGCTAAAGGAGAGTCGTATATATCTCTGTTTTGAGACATCATGTATCTAGCATAAATCGGAAAGGAAACGAAGGTGACTGCGGTTCAAAGAAGGGCTATTACAACAAGGAGAGAAATCTCGGTCTTGAGCATCAAGGGTGCAGAAAGAAGGCTGTGATAGAGTCTCTAAGAGGCCGAGGCTAGATTGAAGGAATTCAAGGGAGAAGCATAGTGTTTAGAGATTCTAGACTAGGGATCAAGCTTCCCTAGTGCAAGAGCAGTGCAGTGCAGAAAAATAAGGTCATCATAAGGAGCCGAGAAGAACAATGACAAGGGTGTTGGGGATATACTGATGATCAAGGGTCTGTGTCATGGTCATGGTACTCGTCAATTGAGGATCTATAAGAAGAATTACTTTCGGGTTTTCCTCTCCAAGAAGGAGAGGTTTTGGCCCTGGCTTGCTAGCCTAAAATTTGTGTCTCTTGTGTTTTGATAATTGACTTGATGAAAGACATGATAAGTTAAAGAAGATAAGATCTAAGAAAAAGAAGCATAACAAATTCACAAGTAATTATCATGAAAGAGAAATTTAATTAAACGCCCTCATTTCTCAACATGGAATCAGAGCTAAGCTGTTGAAGACAAGAAAGGGCAGTTTTGCAAGAAGACACAAGGATCGAGTTTTGGGAAGGAGATCAAAGATCAATTTTCAATGGAAGCTTCAAAGAAAACAGATCTACACTAAAAGGTCAAAACCCTAGATCCAAGGAAGAAGACCTCCATTCAAAGAGAAACTTGCAGAAATTGGAAAACCCTCAAGCCATATCAAGAAGATCAAAGACCTTACTCAAAGGAATTATACATCAAGGTCCTTTCAAGAAGAAAAACAAGATCAAGGAGGTGATATTTATCTTCAAGGAATCTAAAGCTATCCCATTGAAGCCAAGTCATCATTATTGGAGACATCATTAAATGATCATTTTGCTGAAGTCATCAAGCTATCCAAGAGGATCAACTGCTTTACACCACTATTGAAGAAGCCAATCTAAGAAGGAGATTCTACTACTATCTATATCATCATCAACAAGGAAACTGGTTGTAGAGGAAAAGAACCTATTCAAGTAAGTATAGTTATGACTTCTTTTGAATCTGTCAAAATATCTTTTTGCTAAGAAAGCAACAAACTGGTTGGGATTTCAAACTTTCTTGCATGGAAGAAAAGGACAGATCTAAATCTTATTAAGAATGAAGTCATGAACTATATCAAAAGGTCAACAACTAGACCTTCAAAAGAAGATACTCAAGCACATACATGAAGGGAGACATAAGAGCCCAAAGGATTCTTATAGAATTCATAAAGGACTCTCTCATCCCCTTTGTATCAAATCTAGAATCTTCAAAGGAAATATATGACAAATTGGTGGAGCTGTTCTCGGTGGATTCTGCAGGGAAAGTAATATCTCTGAGACAAACTATACAAGTTGAATTTAAGAGAGAAAGGAATCACTTCATATTTTATGAAGATTTATGGAAAACAAGATCAACTGCAGGAATTGGGAAAAGTAATGTTTGATAGAGAAATGACTATAGTGGTACTGAATGCTCTACCTGAGGGATGGGGAATCTTCACTTCAAGTATCTATGGGAAGAAGGAAGCAACACCATTCCAGGATCTATGGTTTCTATGTAAGATAAGAGAGACGAGGTTAAAAGCTAAAGTTGACATAGGATCAAATGAAGAGAATCAAAGCATATGCTTCCATGTCAAGAAGAAAGGGAAGATTCGGTAAGTTTGGTCCTCAGAAGAAAAGGAGAAACATGGATAAGTTACGATGCTATGGATATAATGAACTTGGGCACTATAAGAAAGATTGTCCCAAATATAAGGACAAGAGGAAAAAGGAGGAAGCCCATGTTGCCAGAGAAATAGAAGAACCTGATTTAAAGAAGCTTAAGAAAGAAGAAGTGAAAGATCTCTACTATGATTGAGATCATCTTCCTCTTTAAGAGGTATATGTTGGTTGTAAAATAATATGTAAGGAAGCATTATATATTAGAATTGGCATCATGATGAAAGCATTAAAAGAGGAGCACTCATCATAGGAGGATGTCTGTAACACATATGTGACAACAATGCTATGAGATAAGTGGCTTCTGGGAACCTCACTAAAAACAACATTTATGTAAGACAATCATCTAGATCAAGGGTCATCATTCAACAACCAATATGGAAACAGGTGTTGACATTTTCTAAGTGAATCTTTTTTGGATTCACTGGTTAGAAAGCAAGCAAAAGGTTTCTTCGAGAATTCTAACTTGCAAAATTCTAGGATTAGAATATGATGACATATTGATGAAACAAGTCAAGTGAATGAAACTCTTTCATTCTAAGGGAACCTACTGCAGGATGACTCAAAAGGAAAATAATGAGGTACATGTATATATATGCTGACATTGGATGCTATGACGTCATATCATGTGGTTACGAGTAGTATACTTCTATTTTTAGAAGTATGATCAAAATAGAAAGCATAAACTCTTCCGATGCACAAGTTGCCAAAAAGGCATGATCTACACTAGATGAAATCAACATAATATGTCCTCATATGGAATATGAGGTGATTGTACATTATCAAGGAACTACACAATGGAAGTTCCTGGAAATGAAATAAAACTGTGGAGAAAGAAAAAGGAAGAAATCATGGGAAATACAACCATGGAAAGAAGCAGTCAACATCCAAGGAAGCGAAGAAGACTTGACTAGAAAATCTCTTGCGAAGATATGTAGACTCTCATAGAAGTTTGGAAAAGATAGAGATCTTTGACAATACATATCTTTAGGAGATGGGTCAATCTGAAAATAAAGGATGCCGATGCCTACAAGAAGATGTCATGGTGAAAGATCATCACTAAGGTAACTTTTGATTTAAAAGTTCATAATTAATTAATATCTGATGAGCTTATGCAGGGCTGCCAACAGGAATTATATGTCTTCCACAGGTTGACAACCATATGGTAGGATGAAATATCCTTGAAAGAAATATGGTCCGAAGAAGTGCAACATGACTTGAAGCTAGACCAGATGAGAAGATTGATGGATAACTTTCTGAAGACATGACTCATGGATGAAAGTGATGGATGATCTGTGCCCTATGAAGAGATCCCAAAGTTGAAGGCTCCTCAATTCATGACATCAACGGAAGGAGTCCTTCATGAGCAGCTGGATGTTTTCATCATTGTTGCTACAAGTCCCTGACTAAGAGGGAGTCTGGTAATAAGTTTCTTACTTGGAAGAAACTTCGTAATTACTAAGCCAAGAAGAAAGCTTAGGTACATTCTTTATAAGTACATTCCTCTGTGGAATATGTTCTCCCTAGTTGAGAGGGAGAAATAGACACATCATTTTGGTCTTCACGTGGAAGACAGAATGCGGGATTGAGTAATCATTTGGCATCTGATACTATTTGGGGATGCATTAGAGCATCTATGGAAAGAATAGTCATGAAAGGATGGATATTATTTGAGGATTAGCTATCCCGATAAGAATAGTCCTTAGAGGTCATACTTGGTGAACATCCGGGTGGAGTATGTATCTTGGTGACAATGATGAAGGTGTCTATAATCATTGGTCTTGCCAACATTGTAGCTCATGGTCTTGTGGAGAGATGGAGTTGTTAGTCAAGGCCTTGCACTGTGACAATGTTAAATAATATGATGCTATAACAAATGATTGCCAATCAAATTCTTCTTCTGAGATTCTTTAGATTAAGAGTGACCATGTACCATTATGAATACCTCCCTAGTTAAGAGGGAGTGTTGGAAAGTGTAACTAGGTTCGGTCTTCATAATGAGTAAGTAATTATGAATTTATGTAATGAACAAGACAAAGATAATAAAATGCATTTTGTAATGCTTGCTTCATGGGTTTCATGAGCAAGGAGTTTTTATTATAGGTCAAAGACTTCTTTTTGATGTTTTTAGGGGTTTGTCATCTTGTCATTGTTAGGTTCCCGTGATTTGTTAGATTGGTGAGATCAAATGCACAAGGTAACATCAGACTAGTCTTTGGAGTCCTAGGACCTAGCCTTCCTGGACTCAGAGAGGGCTCTCTCTAATTTGCAAAGGATGTGAACTTGTTTGCTTCTAGGGTTTTGATTTTAGGCTAGTTGTTAAGTGTAGGGTTTGTTTGTTTGTTTTGGTTGGGTAAGATAAAGTAGAATAGACAGAGTGAGGAAATCTTCAAGTCATTGGGCTATGGAGTCAATAAAAGTCATAGAAAGTTTCAATAGTAAATCAGGGTGGATCACAGGGCAAATCTAGCATTGGTCAGATGGATTCTCAAGGTTTTTGTGAAGTGAAATGAACATCAAGTTTGTGAACAAGGTAGGACAAAGGGCAATTAAGAATCCTTTATCATGTACTTAAAAAACAAGGAAAGATCTCAACACTATTTAGCATGAAGAAGAAACCAATAGACAGGGCACACCAATAACTCTTTGATTCAACTTAAGCAAATAAGCATTTCAGACATACAATCCAATGAAATATAGAAGGCGAGAAGCTCATTTAACTTATAGTGATTTCACCTTCAAGGTTAGAAAACATTCAAGATACACATATAACTTTAATCGAAGAAGAGGGAACACCTAAACATCATTGATCATAGCTATGAAGATCTCCAAAACAATTATTCAAGCATGGACAAAGGGTATCATCGAAACATAGCCTCTTTGGCAAACCTAATCAATGGTACTTTGGAGAGAGACCTCAAGAATAGTGTTTAGTGACATCAAACAAGCTGGGCTAACCATAAATCATCTTTGGTACCTACTGTATTAAACCATTCATGGAATAAACAAGCTTGGGGGGGCTAGAGAGCAATTAAGAATTCTCTAAAAAGGCCTAGCAGAGGAAAACATAGAGGCAGTGAAGAACAAACAGAGCTAAGGTGCCTTTGAAAACATTTCTTAGTCTAAAACCTTTGTCCGACTGCAATAAAGAAGGATGAAACACAATGATACATAAGAAAACAATAACTAAATAGAAGCACATCACCATTAACCAAGCTCAGGGATCCTGCAAGTAGCCTTCTCCATCATCAATCAAGACAAGCCATTCAGAAACTCCACAACACCAATTTCCTCTCCAATCTTCAAAAAAAACTATGTATTGCTCCAAAGAGTCATCAAATGCCAACCTCTTACAATGAAGCCCTCATGCTCTATTTATTTAGCAAAGGAGGGAAAAAACCCTAGATAGGGTTGGAAAATGTCAAAATCACTCATAAATGTCATTAATGCCCAAGAGACCATGCAAGGCCCAAGGCACAAAATATCCCATGAAATAAATGCCAAAATAACTCCTAGCACCTAATTTTAGAGTGATTTGCTTCAAAACACACTAAAATATTGTTTTGCAATTAATGAGTGTGTTTTGTTGACTTTTGGCCAAAAATACACAGTGAGGTCTATAAGTGCAACGCCTTCATAGGCATAAAATAGGTCCACTTGCAGCCAAGTTTTGGTGACCTTCCCGATGTCATATTTTGCTCCGTGATGGCACGTTGGAAAGCCTGCTTAGTCTACTTTCCAAATCTACCTTTGGTTTTTTGATTGAGCTCCTGTAACCTGTCCAAAAAGCCAAATTCCCCAAACTGAGGTGTTTTTTGACCTTTTGAGGGGTCAAAAATGCTCCAAATGCTCTAAAATTTGGTGAGCATAGTGTACTAGGCATGAGAAATCCAAAAATGTAAAGTTATCCCTCTGAGGATGTCTGAGGAAAAAGCGTAGCGCCAGGGGTGCTGCGCTTATAGGCCTCCAAATTCACAAAAAACAAAATTTGTCAAAATTTCTTCAAAATTGGTGGATGCATCCCTCATGGGTTTTGAGAGACCTGTAGAGAAGCTTGTGCCAAAATCCAAGGTTAGCTTGGCCTTTTGCCTCTTTTAGTACTTGGATCTTGGTTTGGGCCTTTTTCAGTTTAGCCCTTGCAACTTGGTTTCTCCGGGCATAATGCTTAGTCATCCTTCTTTGGAGGTCAAGATCCTTGTTAGCTTTCTCCAATTTAGCTTCCAAGTGTATGTTGGTTCTTTCCAGCCAAGGCTCCCGATCATGTGCGATCTCCATGGCCAACAGTTCATCTAGGGGGGGCTGTTCTGCTAAGGCTGATTCTTGTTCCCTTTGTTTTGCCAATGCCTTCTTCAACCCCATGGTTCTAGGTCTCCTCCTAGTCTGCCCTTTCTCATCCTCACTCTCCTCATAGGTGCCCATGAACTCCTCTAGCTTTACTTGTGCCTGTTGGGCTTCTTTCCGGGCCCTAAGGGCTCTAGCCTCATAAATTGCAATTTGTGCTCCTAGCTGCCTGTTTTCCATGTCAAGGGCATCATTTACACTTTTGGCCCTATCTAAATTTGCTTGGAGGTCTTCAATTAGGGTATTTTTGTTCTGGATGAGCAAGTTTGAGATCCTTGCTTCATTCTCCTCATCACTGTCCACTTGAATGATTTCAAACTCCCTTTCAACTTCATGATCTTCTTCTTCTTCCTTTACCTTTTGTTTGCCTTTGTCTAGTGGCTGAGCTGAGGTGGATGGCATGGTCCCTTGCCTTTTAGAGGCAACAAACACAAGCCTTGGCCCTCTTTTATAGGTTAATGAAAGAGGTGTGATTGTGGTCTTGTTGGTGTTTTGATCATGGCTGTGATCCTTGCTGTTGTTATCACCCTTTTCATTTTCATCGTTAGTATCATCAGAGATTATGTTTTTGCTTCATCATTGTACTCTTTGTTCTCAACATCATCACCACTTTCAACCTCTTCATTGATTTCTGCATTGTCATTTTGTTCTTCATCAAAGCTGCTTACCTCTTCATTGCTATGATCTTCAATTTGACTATCAACCCCTTCATTTCCTTCATTATTTTCATGACTTTCATTAGCCTCTTCTTGACTTTCTGCACAATCATCATCTTCATTTTGTTCATCTTTGAAGCTGCTTGCCTCTCCACTGCTGTGATCTTCATTTTCATCATCATCCTCTTCACCTTTTTCACTGTCTTCATGACTGTCATGATAGTTGTCATGACTGTTTTCCTCTTTGCTGTTTTGTCCATCACTAAGGCTTGCTTCATGGGTGTCACTACTGCCTTTAGTTTCTACATTGTCCTCACTGTTTTCATCTTTATCTTGGCTGCCTTTAGCTTCTGTATTTTCCTCGCTGTTTTCATCTTCATCTTGGCTGCCCTCTTCATCACTGCCCAATTTATTTTCACTGTCTTCCCTTTCATTCTCTTCACTGTTATCCTCTTCTTCTATATCCATGTTCTCTGTCTCTTCATCATTTGTCTCTTCTTCATCATCCTCCTCTGCCTCTACCTCTTCATCATTCTCTTCATCATCATCATCATCATCCTCTTCTTTGCTCAACTCATCATCGCCCTCATCTTCACTTTGGACTGATTCATTGTCACCTTCACCCTCATTGTCACTGTCTTGCTCACTGCCACTTCCTTCTTGTTCTGATGCATTAGGAGAAGGTGAGGAAGGGAGGTTTTCTTGGGGAGAGGCTACTTGTGTAGATGATGAGGCATGATCTGTAGGAGGAGATGGAGGAGTGGAGGGAGGAGGATGAGATGAAGAGGGTAAACTAGGCTGATGATGAGGCTGTGGGCTTGTGAATATTTCATTAGTAATGAACACCTCCCAGGGTAGGCCCTTTTGCTCCAACTGATGTAGTGCCACCATCTTAATCAAGGAGTGGTGGAACAAACTATGCATTTGCTGGGTATAAATCCTCCTTCGGACAACATAAGACATCTTGTCTATACTTCTATACAAGTAATAGGGCAAATGAAGCATCTTGACCCTAGTGAAATGCACAAGTAATCTGACATGGTAGGAGTAGAGCCTGGAGTATCTCCACTCACAGGTAAAGTATTTCATGATGAACTTCATTAGGGGTGCATACCTATCTAGTAAGTGTGAGAAAGGGAAAATAGCCTTGCAACCCTCTTTGTACCTAGGTTTGATAAATGGCTCATGTTTAATCTTGCTTTCTTGAACTACTTTTCACCAATAGCAGGTATACCTGTAGCATTAGAGATAGCATCTGCTGATAGTTCAAAGTCTACCCCTGCAAGATTTACCTGTTTGTTGTGTAGATTGAGGACAAACAACCTTGTAAGTTCTGGGTGATTTTGCACTTGTTTGACTTTCTCGCAAAACTGGAAACACCCCACATTCTGAAAACATGTGAGAATCATGGTAGATGAAGTAATATCCACTATGCTCTAAGGTTCAAATCTATTGACCTTCCCTCCCTTCTGTTTTGGTCTCATAGGCACTTGACCTCCTTCACTACTGATACTTCCTTCTTCCCCTGACATGGTGACTAGGGTTGTTTTTAGTCAAACTCAGGCCTGCTTGTGAAACTGATGTAGGAGGAGTGAAATGAAATGATGGTGAGGGCAGCTCTTGCAAGTGAGTGAGATGGAGGTGGGTTTATGACTAATTTGTTTTGAGCTTGGAGGAGGGCTTATCTTGAACTGATTGTAGTTACCCTAGTTCACACCCCCTTTAAATGACAATTACTTGTTTGGAGGTCAAAACAGAGGGTTATTTGCCATGAAGACCTAGGGTTTGAAGGCACTAGGGTTTAGTCAATTTATTTACCATTAAATGATCAAAACCACTTCGAGGATAAGAATAAGATGTACCTACCAGTTTTTGACTCTTTTGCAGGTCTTTGAAGGTGATTTGGAGGTGTCTTTTATGATCTTTTGACAATTTGTAGGTGGGAAAGGCTTCTCAGGTATAAGCGCAGCGCCTGGCAGAATCTGGGCCTGTCGGGTCCCTCTTCTGGGCGAGTCGGGTCCTGTGTGCTCGCATGCAAGCCTACCGGGCTCCTATGCACAGTGCCGAGCTTGTCGGGTTGGCCTCTGAGCACAGCGCTGGGCTTCTGGGTGTGTCGGGTCTGCTTGGGCGAGCGCCGGGCTATACACGCAGCGCAGTGCAAAAAATGCATTGTGGGAACCTTTATTCGCGCAGCGCCGATGAGTTGGCCCAGAAACTGATTGAAAACTCAAAAAATTCTCCTTGGATGCTTTTTTTCTCTTTGCAACGTTAAGATGAGATGGGAGGAAAAAAAAGAAGGCCTTTAATACCTTTTTAGAAAAATAAATGAAACTCAAAACCCACTTTGCTAAGGTTTCAGTCCTCTGTTTCACTTTTACTGATTTATCCTTTTGAGCTTTTTCAGCAGGTGGCTAAAAGGCATTCAAGTGACCCTTTTCCTTTCTAACCATTTTCTTTGTTGTTTTCAGGTAGCTGACATGGTGGACTTTGACCTCCTTTGATTTGTTTGTGTCTTTATCACTCTGCTCTTACCCATTTTGTCATATCAAAACCCCTAAATTTGCCTTCTCTGTTATTTGAAATCTAATACATCCTTTTAGCTCATTTAGTAAGGGTAAGTTCTTTAAAACATTTTTGAGGGACTTGTCCTTACCCTAACATTGTCAAAGTTTTTCTTGCTTGCATTGTGGAGTTTGGTAATCATGTTTTTTCCTCCCTTTGATATTTCTGAGTGTGGGTGATCTGAAAACATGGTTTCTTCCCCTCTCACTGATTTTCTAGAGGTACAATAAATCCACCTTTGACAAGTGCCATAGTCTTCACACTCATGTAGGCTGTCTCCTCTTGGCCACTTCTGATTGTTGCAGGTGCCATGACATATTGATTTAGTTCTGTCTGATGCTTCTTGGAGTTTGACACTTTCATAACAGTGACTTCATGATTAGTTTGGCATTCTGTCTTGAACCTCAACCTTGTGCTTTGAATCCTCTGATCAGTTTGAGGGCAAATGACTGAAAATGAAGGCTTTGACCTTCCTTACACTGATACTCTTTCATGCTTTCCCTTTGAGGCAATGAAGCATTGTTACCTTGGCAAACCCTAGAAGTCACCTTCAACAACCCTTTAAAACCTTCTGCCTGCTGTCATTATGGAGGCTCCTCATCTTCATTTCACCTACTTTGCCTATCTTTCCAAAACCTTAGGTTTTAGGGCTGTTAGAGAAAAATCATTAGTGTTGTCTTCTAAGTTTTATATAGCCCTTTCAAGTTCATTCATTCTTGTCCAGTTCACCTCACCTTTTTCCCTTCTTCATTTATAACTTCTAAAAATCTTCAATTCATGCTTGGTAGTGTTGGGGTGCCTCTGTTTTTGTGGTTCTGTGCATTGGTTCCTTGCTTGGCAAACTGCTGGTCCAATAAGTCCTAGAAACCCCGATTTTATTTTGAACATAGTTTGCCTCCTCTTCCATTTTCTTGAGTGTATCTTTTAATGAGGGGCAGGCCTCTTACCTTACCTAATTTCCTGTTGATAGCCATCTTGGCATTCCTGTAGAAATGTCAAAATGAACAATTAACCTTTGCAGAACTTGAACATGATAAGGTGACCTTTCTTAGAGACCTTTGTTGATCTGATTTGGGCAAACAGGTGTTGCCCTTCTTTCACATTTGATTAAGCTTTTAACACATGAAACAATGATTTAGAACACCAAAGATAACCCGACAACCTGTGAAAACCCTAATGACCTAGTGTGAGGCTCTTTAACTTGGTTTTTGACTGAAATCTTGGCTTAGGGTCTTCAAGCATAAAAAACAGAGTTCATGACAAATTCGTGTATTGAAGCTCCAAAATCCAATGTACTTGATTTATCTAAAGAGCCTATAGAGATAGTTTTGAGATCATCAATGCTTGAGGCATTTGATGAACATGGGAAAGGGTAGTTTGTTTGGCAATCTTAGATGGAAAGTGGGAGGTTTAAGCATAGGCAAAACAGAGTAGTGAGGTTATGGGTGTGAAAATGAAGACAAAGATGAATGGCATGAGTCCATGAGGGATCTTCTAGGAGTGGTAGGCTAACCAGGGAATGGCAGAGTAGTGAAATAGTGAAAAAATTATCCTAAGGATAATGAAGGCAGTGAGATTTTTAAAACTCACAACATTCATGAATTTTGTTTTTAGAAATCTAGGATAAGCATTTAGTCATCTAGAAAATGGAAAAAATTACTGATGACTAACAATCATAAAGGTAATTTAGAGTCATGTATATAAAGTGATGTTACACTTGTAAAAGACAAATTATTGATGTAAATATATGCTCCAAGACCTTGTCAAATATGCTCCTTGAAGTTGGCTTAAGTATGATGTAAATTACCCTTGAATAAGTTGGCCTACACACCTATCTTCATGTCAGCCTAATAGCTAGAAGACAATCACTATATATAAAGTATGATGTAGGCTCATTGTAGCATCATCCTAATTCGGATCAAGTCTGAAATGAAGTGTGAAATACAGTGCGAGGAGTAGAGGATAATCTGCGAGGAGAAGAGGCTAATAAGGAGACCAGTCTGCGTGGCAATATGATCTACATAGTTCAGTCTTAAGGTTGCTTCTTGATCTCGCATATCTCAGAAAGGGAGCGAGGGTATGCACAGCGTGAAGGAGGGTTACCACAGGTGTATCCACAGTTCGATCTTGGGCTAAAGGAGAGTCGTATATACCTCTGTTTTGGGACAACGTGTATCTAGCGTAAATCAGAAAGGAAACGAAGGTGACTGTGGTACAAAGAAGGGCTATTACAACAAGGAAAGAAATCTCGGTCTTGAGCATCAAGGGTGTAGAAAGAAGGCTGAGAGAGATTCTCTAGGAGGCCGAGGCTAGATTGAAGGAATTCAAGGGGGAAGCATAGTGTTTAGAGATGCTAGACTAGGGACCGAGCTTCCCTAGTGCAAGTGCAGAAAAAGAAGGTCATCATAAGGAGCTGAGAAGAACAATGACAAGGGTCTTGGAGATATACTTATGATCAAGGGTCTGTGTCATGGTCATGGTACTCATCAATTAAAGATCTATAAGAAGAATTAATTTCGGGTTTTCCTCTCCAAGAGGGAGAGGTTTTGGCCCTGGCTTGCTAGAATAATCTTTGTGTCTCTTGTGTTTTGATAATTGACTTGATGAAAGACAATAAGTTAACAAAGGTAAGATCTAAGAAAAAGAAGCATAACAAGTTCACAAGTAATTATCATGAAACATAAATTTAATTAAATGCCCTCATTTCTCAACAAGAGGAAGGTATGTTGCAATTGCAGTGGTCATTGTACACATTTATGGTTGATCGTGGCTACTGAGGAAAGAAGATAAAGGATTTAGGTGGTGCTCTAGAAGATGCATCCCTTCTGCCGATAGCATATGATTGATGGACAATGGAGACTCTTGGAGGCCAGATCCTGAGGGAGCTAATAGCTTCCCTCACACCTTGTTAAAGTAACTTCTTGAATGAGGAAGTTTATCCTTCTTAAAGATCATCATGATGCAGAGCATTGTAGGAAGAATTAGCTCTCAAAGAAGATAAGTACTTTCAAGTCATATGTGATTTCCTTGTGTATTTATTCCTTTCGATTAGTGGTGATTCTTCCTGAATGAACATTTTATCTGTTTCACTAATTTATTAGATGAAGATGTGATCCATTTTGAAGATCATCAAGATAAAGAGTAGTGCAAGAAGAACAAGCTCCAAAAGGAGTTAGTGCGGGAAATTTCAAGAGGGAGCTGGAGTAAGATAATGCAGGAGCCACTCCTGCGTCTAAAGAAGAATGATAAGGTTCACTTTTATTATGTTTATTTATTTTGTTTTTAATCCTATTGCTCTTGTCCTGGGATCAACGGATACTTCGGAAGGAAGTAAGGACTAAGTCCTCTATGTCAAGATTGATAAGGATACAGAGCCATTCCATGACTTGAATAACATGTTAAATGGACAAGAGCCCTAGACCTTAGAGAAAGGATTACAATCCCCTTGGTTGATATCTATGATTGAAGAAGCTTCCTATTCATAGGAAGTAGGTTAAGTGCAACAACTTGATATGATATGTCTTTCATGAAAGGACTATTCTTGATATCTGAGATATAGCATTGTCTGATGCTTCTGCGCTATGGTTCAAATTGTGATATGCTTTTAAAGAAAGAAAGCTATTCTAGCTCCTGTTTCCTAATGACTTAGATATATGTGAATAGAGCTTCCCCTTTATGATGTACTTGCAAAACCTTTATAAAGGATTGATGATTGTGGTTTGAAGAGTATTCCTTATGAATTCTAGCAAGTCCCCTCGGGCTTGGCATGTATGAAATGATGGATATCTTATGCGACCTCTGATCTCTCTTCATGATTAAAGGTATGCTTTTGATATTTGGTTTTATAAACTAACAAATTATTTTTGACATGATTAAGAGCATTTCAACATTCAGCGTCAGAGGGAGTTAACCCTTGATGATCCACTACTTGAGATTAGAAATGTAACAAAGGTAAGGATTTGTTTGTCAAAGGAAGCTTGTTGGCAGAGACTTGGCATAATAGGTTTACACTGAAGTAGTTGAGGGAGCCTCCTCTTCAAATAGAGTTATGATGGATTCCCACGATGAGAGGACAATTAGATGAATTTTTGATTTACATTATGTTCTTTGAATCTTAGATATGTATTTTGCATGCATTGATGCTAGCATGACTGGCTACTAGTCAGTATGATGGAGAAATCTCTTTGAAGATGTTTGAGTGTATGATGGGCATGACCAGTGTTGCAGGAAACGTCCCCTCGGCTCCAAATCCCGATCCGCGTCATGTACGGAAACGTGGGGCGATACGCCATATGAAACGTGTTTCTGAAAAGCGAAAATGCGGATCAAGCTGGGCCGAACGATTCCTGGTCTGTGGGAACTGCGCGACCCAATTTGTGTTTCCGTACACTGGAACTGTGTTTTGTACAACGAAATGACGTATGGAAATGCGACGTTTCGGGGTCGGATTCGTACGGATCGCGGTCTCTTTGATGGGCCCACTAGGCGGTTCTGCCATGCGGCCCACTACAAACAATTTTTTGTAAATTTTTTTATTTAGTTTGTTTGCTTAAGTTGAAGGGTGGGTTGGTGTTGAGTTAGGGATGAAATGAAAAGGTTATAAGTCCTTTTCACATCTCATTTGCTCACTTATGTTTTTGGAGAGCCTGGAGAAGAGAGGAGAAAGAGAGGAGAAGAGAGCTTAGAGAAGAGAGAGGAGAAGAGAGCTTAGAGAAGAGAGAGTTGAGGAGAGCTTGGAGGAGTGAAACAGGAGGAGCTTAGAGGAGTAAATAAGGGCTTCCAGCTACAAGAGCTAAAGAGGTAAGTGCGAACCCCAATCTCCCTCATTTTTTTGTAATTGCTAGAATCTAGATGGTTGATGCTCGAATAATTAATGATTGATGTACAATGAAATCATGGATTGCATATCTATCTCGATTTATGTAAAAATATGCATGTCTTCATGTCTTCTACAACTAATATGGTATTTGGGAAGTTTGTTTTGAATATAAATGCATATATATATATATATATATATATATATATATAGTAGACGCTTCCAAGATGCTTCGCTTCCTAGATTTTTGGAAAATGACGCTTCCACGTCCCCGCTTCCAAAAAATGTCCCCACTTAGTCCCTGCTTCGTGCAACGTTGGGCATGACTATGCTATACTATGACATATTGTGGGATTCGACATATAGAGAATCCTGTGTTCCATGACAGGTCCAACCACATTGAGGTCATATATCATTATATACGAGACATGATGTAGAGAGGAGCAGTGAGGCTCCATTACATTTTCACTGATGAGCAAGAAAGTTCTTGGTCTTCAGAGAGAAACCTAGATTGATGGATGTGACCCTCCTGGGTAAGGGTCTCGGCTGATTGAGAACACTAAGCATGCTCTTCCCCCTTGTTGTGCTCCCAGGGTGAGAAATGGAGCAGTAAAGGCTCTTGGGGTTGAGGGAACTCGTGGACAATAGGTGTGTCTGATACTTACCTCATCGTGTATATCTCCCCTACTGTCATCTCAGGGTTGTGTCTGATCTTTACCTTACGGTAAGTATGTATCTCTCCCTGCCAATTATACCCTAGTATGCATCCAACCCATAAGCTGGGCTTATTGGGATTGTTCCTCCCCATCTGGCCAATGTTTTGAGAGGTGGCTTGGGTGTGTCTGATCCTTACCTTGCAGGGTAAGTGTGTATCTCCCCCAAGTGCCTTGGGTTGTTTATGATCCTTCCCATTCATGTTAAGTGTGTATCTCCTCCCAAGGTAGTGGATGCAGGTGTTCTACCACTTGACTCATTATGCTCTTGATGGGAAGATCAATAGACAATAGTATAACTGAGATTATTACCTTCCATGGTAAGTCGTATCCTGCCTATTATCCTTGGATAGAGGGTGTTAGCTTAAGCTCCCCTGTGATGTCAGATACTTCCTCTTTAGATTCGAGATTGTTCAACAAATGAAGATGGGCATATATGACTTGATGTTAATGATGATTCTACTTCAAGATGACCGAATTGATTATTGGATATAGGGTGGAACTAGGATGCTTCCCTGTAATGATGATTGAGTTGATCTAGGGTGGTAGCTAGAGCTCCCCTATGATGATTCTTCTTCTTCTCCTGGATCGAGATTATTCAGCTGATGATAAAAGGAAATGGAGAAGAGATGTGATAAGATGGATGTTTTGTTGATATAATTGAGATGGAGGTCATGTGATTTGACCTGGAGATTAGTAGGGTTTGAGGATTGATCTTCCCTATCTTTGATTGTGCATTCTTCTTCTTCTATGAGATGAGTATTGATGACACAACTGCATGCCTTCTCATATATATATATATTAAGACATGTCATCCGAGATGAGATTGATTCGAGAGGGTGCAGAGCAGAGATGAGATGAGATGAGACTTATGGTGTAAATGGAAATTTCTCCCTAGCGGAGAGGGAGTGTTGAAAATTGGGCAGCTTTAGGACGAATTTCCTTATAGGGAAACCCTAAGCCCCATAGAAGCCCATCTCACCCCAAAGTCAAATTCAACAGTTAAAGGAAATCATTGTTAATATGACTCCTGATGTTATTATTATTGTGGCAAATTATTTTGGGGTTAAATTCTCATTAAGAAATAAAATATAATTAAGAATAAAAAATAGGGGGAAAATTTGAATTAGAATGTTTCCCTCCAAAAAACACCTAAGTCGACCACAACAAGGGTTTCCTTGATATCAAATTCCCCCACCCAATTGTAGACAAAGAGACCCTCGAATCTCATGGAGGGGCATAAAAAAACATCATTCTCTTTGTTCCAAAAAGGGCTCACATCCCATATATCTTCTGAGGTTTGTAGCCACAATTCGTTTTTATTACACACACAGGCCCGCATCAACATGTCTTAGAGGATCTCACATATACACATCGTCGATCATAGTGAGGATCTTGCATATACATGCCTCTCTCATTGTAGTGATGACTTACGGTGACATGCCTTTTGCATTACAGTGATGTGACTTACGATCCATTTATGGCATGCACAATGATGATTCTAAAGGCTTGTTATTATCGACTGCAACATCGCTAGATTTCGTCTCACTTCAATACAACTTGCATTTCGTATGTTAGAGTAGCACACTATCCACTCCTTGTCGCTTGGACTCTCCATGTACTGTGGCACGCTCTATTCATTGCAGTGGCTCGTAATACAATCTGTGGTTTGATTCTCCATGTGACATTACTATAACTCGCACACATCTCTCTAAGGTTTGTGCTAATATTTGTGACTTGATTTATGGTTTGTAATTATGCTTTTAAGGTTTGTAATTGTATACACTGTGGTGTGTGCTATATATGGTCGCTTTATGTAATTATTTGAATAACTTTTACACCAGGTGGAATTTCTCCAAACGATTTCTGGGTCTTGGAGATCTCATGTGTTCTAGCCACTCCACATAGTTTCAAAGCTAGAGCACATCCGATGCTACCCAAAATCTCAACCTATCCATCAGAAACAATGCGTTTCTAAGCTTCTCTGACCCAGGAGGTACATACCCTGATGGAGCCCCTTGAGTTAGAGCTCGACACATCTCAATAAATAGAGGTGAGTGTGCAACATTGAAGGATATGAAGTTCTGATAGAAAAAAAAGGCAATGGTGAGATCAAGATCTTCCCGCTTCTCTTTCTGGAAAATATTGTCCATTAGACCAAGTGCAATTGCCTTTCTTTTTGCTGCTTGTCCCCCACTAGAACTCTCAAATGGGAACTTCTTGTTGCTTTTCCTCAAGAATGGAAGGGGGTCATCATTCTTGTTTTTTTAAGATTTTTCAACCACATTTGCCACACCAAGAAATGCCTCTCTTTCCATTTCTTTCCATTTTGCTAAAGACACTTGTGTACAAGCTGCAATTCCACAACTTGGTAAAGCCAACAAATGAGCTTTCACATGGTAATATGTGGTCGTGAAATGATTGTGGCAATAACTTCATTTCCAAGCAACATTGCCTCCTCCCTTCATCTTGCTGCCTGGCCCTGCCTCTCTTGTGACATATTTCCACAATGGATATTTGTTATCTTGAGGTTGTTGTCTTCCCTCAACATTTGAAGCTGCTGTTGCAGGCCCACTTCCAATAGATGGAACACTTGCAGACCCTAATGAAATAGGAACAGGAGGGCATCTCCAATGGGGACATTCTTCCCCTTCCTTTGCCCCTTCCTTGCTGCCCTTGATTGAGCCACGAATGCTATAAAAAAAAACCAAAAAATGCCAAAATTTGTAAAAGAAATGCACATGCAAACCGAATGCAAAAAAAGAGAGAGACAATGCACTTACCTATTCCTTGAATCTCCTTGAAAATGCTCCCTTGCTCCTTGTCACTCCTTGCTCCTTTGAAAACTCACACTAAACACAATGTGACAAATGAGAGGCCAAACGACCTTTTTAAAAGCCGCAGAGGGCTTTTTTCCGCTGATCGTGTTTGGCAAATGAGGACACAATTGTGTCCTATATGAACACAATCAGACATGATCGACAGACAAGAATCCAGCCGAATCGTGTCTGATTCGTTGGATTCGGGATGCAATGCTCTCTTTGGTCGAGTCCGGTTTCTTAACTTTTTCCTTTATTGTTGAACCTGCTATTCTTTTGATTGCCATTTTCCCTGAAATTGTTGTGATTGTTGTTGTTGTCATCAACCCGAGGAGTATCCTTCTTATGAGGACATTCTCTAGCATAGTGGCCAAAGCTGTTATAATTGAAGCATCTTCCCTTTCTTCCATCTTTGAATTCCTGTATTCCTTGACCTTGTCTTTTTGGACCAACATTGTTTTTCCTTTGAGCATGAGAGGAGAATGCAAAAGACTCGTTTCCCTTTGAGGGCTTGTCTCTCTCCATCATCCTTGTTTCTTCTTGAGTGCATCATGTCAAAAATTCTTCAAAACCTGGAATCCTATCATTGTTGAGGAGGATAGTGGTGTTAAACACATCCCATGCTCGGGGGAGACCTCCAAGGGAAATAAGAGTGAGCTCCCTGTTAGCAACAACTTCTCCAATAGATAAAATATCATTTTTGATTTAGATAATCCTCATAAAGTAGGATTAAATGGACTCCCCTCTTTCCATCTTGATGTCCTTTGGCTTGTTTTCGAGAAAGAGGATTTGGTTTGCATTATTTGCTTTGAACATCCCAACCAGCTTGTCATACATATCCTTCGATGTTCCCAAATTAGAAATGTAAGCAACCAATTGTTTTTGAATTGAGTCTCTAATGATCTTTTTAGCTTTGACCTCACCTTTCTTGTACTTTGTCTTTGCAACAATCGGTGCATTTGAAGGAGGATCCACAACTTTTCCCTGCACATAGTCCATGACATCATTTTCTTCCAATGTCAAATCCAAAGACATCTTCCATGCATGATAATCAAACTTGTCATTGAGTTTATCCTCAAATTTGAAGTAAGATGAGGAAGCCATTGAGCTTTTTTCTTTGTCCAACAGATCTTAGTGATTGCTTTTCTCCCTCTTGCTTGGGCTTTGTCTTCACCCAAGCTCCGATACCATGTTAATTTTGGTTAAAAATGGGATGATCTATGCTTTAGCAACCCAATGACAATTTCCAATTATTTTCAGTAGCAATAACATTAAATTAAACACATTGACAGTAAATGTAGATAGGACATAAAATAAAGTGCTGAAGACAAGCCAAGACAAGAGGACACAATATTTGGCAGATGTCAGGGAAAAACCCAAATGTGGGGAAAACCCTTGATCGAAATTTTCTTATTATTATTCAATAGTTCAACAGAGAGAGAGAGTACATAGATCAATTTCACTTGCCCAATACATAGTCAAAACAACCTTGACAAAACAACAGTCAACAATAATCAACTGTTAGCCCTAACTGGAAAGTCACAGTTGGTCAAATCAACATCAAATCTTCTCCTTAATAACTCGGTCAAAGTCAGTCAACTCAGCCTCCAAGAAGGGTCAAAGTCAACCCAAAACAATCCCTGAAACTTTAGTCAAAATCGGTCAAACTTCAGTCAACTCTACAGTCAAATAGGTCTGCGGTCAATGCATGTAAAACTTAAGAAAATTCCTCGATTTTTGTACCAACAAGTACGGCTTGCAAAAATCGAAATTCTACCTTGAAAACCGCAGTCAAAATCAGTGAAAGGAGCCTCGGTCAACGCTAGTCTGCAATTTGGAATTTCGGCCTGCAATTTGTCTCTGAAATTTTCAGCCTCCTTTTCCACACGTGTGTGTGAGAGAGAGAAAGAAACGCAAGTTGTATGAGCCAATCTGATGTGGAGAGAGAGAAGAATGTGTGAGTGAATGATGATGTCCAAATGAGGAGAAGGTCACTCCCATTTATACAAATCGTTGAGGGTGAGGTGACACATCTCTTGGGCTTCATGAGCCTAAATTTGACTGGAGTCGACCTTGACAATTTGCACGAGTGAAAATAAATTCAAAACCATACTTCTTCAAGGTGATCTTTAGATCAATCTTGGACCTCTCGAGAAGAGGAATCCAACAAAATATCATCTCCATCATGTGAGCTGTCCCAAGGTGGAATTTGGCCCTAGTTGCCAAATTTAACAGGATGGTATCAAGAGTTTGAGAACTTTGCAAGTTCTTATTAACCTGGTTCAACTCTCTCTTTAGAGAGGCAATTTCAGCTTCAAGTTTTTCGCATATTTCTTCTCTTTCTTTTAGTTCATTGTTAAAAAATTCTTCCTTCCTTTTGTAAGATCTACCATTTTATCTTATAAAACAAAAGACTTATCTGATAATTTGAAAGCGAGTTTAAACATGATTCTAACTTAATTCTAAGTAAAATCACAGTAACCAGCTAATGCTAATCTACAGTGACTAGTTGATGCCGAAACGTAATAATTAACTGGACCTAAGAGGAGAAATACCTGGAAACGGTGAGATCCAAACCAGAATACCTGGAACCGTGATACTCCTTTCCAGCTGATCGGACAGATTTCAGAACACAAAATGTTCCTCCCAGCCAATTTAGGATTTTAATCCTAAACCCAGAGGACGCCTCCTCTGCCCCCGTGCCCAGAATCCAGAGAACAGTGAGTCTCCTTTCCACTCTTGATACCACAGCAACCTTCTCCATTTCATCACAACAGCCTTCCTCCCCTTTTCTCCCCGAAAAAGAACCCCTTCCTCCTTCATATCTTCTTGTTTAAATAACAATCTGCCCCACCGCCACAACACCATCCCGCTAAGACCTCCATAAATGTAGAAATGAATGTTTTTGAAAGAGATGTCCTTCGAATGATAGCTGATAAGGTTGTATTTAAAGAGCTGCTATTCAAATGTAAGAGGATAAGGTTTGTATTAATGAGGTGTGACTCGAAATGTAAGATGATAAGGTGGTGATAAAGAGCTGTCATTTCAAATGTTAGAGGATAGGGTTGTATTAATGATATGAAATTCAAATTCGAATGGATTTAATCATGGTGCTTTGAATCTTTAATAACTTTTCTAATTTATTCTTTAAAGTTTGTTTTCTTTATGTTTGTATATTATATTTAAACCATGAGTTAAATATTTAGGAAGTAGGAACTTAGGGTGAGGGTTGTTACATACTTCCTTCCTTCGGAAAACTTCGTCCCGAAGTTAGGGTTCCATGTGCTCATATCAATGATTGTATTTTTGGAGATTAGGATGATTGTAGATGGCTGATTTTTAAGATTGAATTTCAGTTTGAATAAGCATGTATTTGCAATTAATTGTTACTTCCCATCTCCACCAAGTCTTCAAACTACTCTAAAATCATCCTATCCTTCATAATCTCTTCCACTCCCATCCTATCCGTCCTCTACAGGAATATGCCATGGCATCAGTTTTACTGATCCATTCATAGACCTTAAGGATATCAGCGTCGATTACGTCGACCAGATACGCTTGTAGGCATCCGGCAATCATCATCACACGTCTAGGGGAGCGTGACTCGCACAGTCCTCCCATGACTCCAGGTATCAGAGGATAACCGGTGGGCAACACCTCCACCCCTCCCAATAGGACCAGGGTCAACACCCTATCGTGGAATCTCAGGAGTCTCAACTGTTCTGGGGATTCTGTCATCACGTATTTTGGCTCTGTAATCTGTATTCTGCATAGCAATTACTTGTACACCATCTGCAATGTAAACACTCGTACGCACAATACAGCACATGCATCTATATTGTTCATAACAAATTGTTACCCATATAACAATCTCTACACATTCCAAATATACTGTTATAAATGTAAACATTTGTACACACATTACAGCATATGCATCTATATTGTTCATATTCCTGAAATGATAATTTTAAATGACATAAGGCATGTTGGTATCCCTGCACTTAGTAAAGTCAACAATAGCATATATTCGGTATCACTAAGTTAAGTAACATCCGTTCTTTATGGTTACCCATGTACCAACAGACAAAATTCATTCTTAAGAGATAATTCAAAATAAAGTTTACAAATTCAAGGATAGGCTATGACCACTCTCTATACATGACCAATAAGCAATAAGCTGTGTGATTGTGATTACATAGCTGTAAGTTAGGCTAGTATTTGATTATGTCCTACTCTTCATAGTTAATAAAATCAATGGGAATCAGTGAAGATAGTGATATGTTAATAAAGAATATTGAACCTTTACCCTTAACTCCATATTAGTTCAATACTATCATGCTTATTATGTAACATGGTGAGAGATAAACCTCTATACTAAAAGAGCTTCTATTACTGTTATAAAAGGTTAGCCATGTGAATCCATTGAATAGTATATCTTATATATTACTGATCTTATGAACATGTGGACTACTAGAACCTTATAACAAGCCCAAGTATTACTACTAGTCAAGTATGGCTATTTCCACAATAAGTATACCATGTGAAAATAGGTGAAGCAAGAAGGTCTCTCTTATATACGAGTAGAAGTTATAGCAGATAGGATTCCACCTTTATCAAGCCTATGATCGCCATTACATCTATTCTTATTCATTCTTAACTAGTGAATGGTACAGGTGTTACTAACAGAGATGGAAACAATCGAAATGTTAAAGCAGATACATGTACGGGTTATTGACGTGGAAACACACAGATCAACCACATGTTAGTTTATGATTGGACCCTATTCAGACAGACTAAGCTAGCATTATATGAGGTTATGACCGATGAGTTGCTGAACTACTTAGATAAGGTGATATCTTAGGCATAATATGCGTTACTACCACCTTCTCTATAATTGAGTTTACTTAGGTAATGATATATTAGTAAACGAAAACGAGATGCATGAGCTCAATACATATGTGATATAGGTTTATTACGGAATCATATAGAGCAATCGAAACCATGCTTTTATATGTACGCTCTAATCCCAATAGATATGGTATTACACTCAGTAAGCTATGAAGATCGTATGGTTCACTGTCACTCATATATTGCACTCACTCTGATTATGGTTATACACTCCTTGCTATTACCCAATATACGTGTTACTTAAGCTCATTGATCAATGTTTATTATGGATACTTATTGATTATAACCATTGTTGGAATCACAACTGTAATTAACAGAGTCAAGTAGATCACAGTTATTGTCAACCCAGTTACTTTGCACCAAATTCTTGAATTTAAAAGGAAACATCCGAGGCATCTGAGTACAACCATCCTTCCTCTCAGTTTCCTTTTTCAACGAGGGGGCTGCTGCAAGGGTCTGGTCCTGGTTCTCTTAAAATAAGAAACTTTCAAGGTTGCTCAAAATATAATCGTCAAAAGCATTATGTATTGATATGACAAATCATCACTATTAATATTTGGTTAAATCTCCTATTGAAGTTATCTTATATGTAGATCATAATATCATTACGATTACCTGCCAAATTTCCCTTCTGTCAGCAGAATTGTTGCATAAAATCGAAGATTGAAATGTAAATGGAAATAATTGAGATCACCCATTAAAATACATTTGTAATTAACAAAACATTAACAATATCTTTGCAGCCTAAGAAAACATAACAAAACATGTATAAGTGTTTACCTAAGGCAAGTGCTAATGATCAACTCCAATAAAGAACTGTAAATTCTAAGATTCCTTTCAAAATCAATTCATACCTGTACATTTTCCAATTTAAATTACAGAACATCTACCTGCATGGGAATCGAACAGTACGAAATTTCCCAAACCTTAAAGTTCCTATAAGCTAATCTTTCTTGAGATGCCACTTCCCAAATTGCAGTGTCACCAACATTTTGTTCCAACTTTTGATAAAGCCAGCAATCCAAATTTGAACCACTAGCTAGTGTGAACATATTTATAATGATAAAAGTTATATTTTCCAAATTGAGATAAGGAATTTATTTAAGTGAAGAATTGTATTGAAATGGAATTTGAAATCACCTAGCAGAATTGTTTGCTGCAGAAGATGGAAATCCATACTCATAACATTTGAACCCTGATTGAGAGCTTTTGCTTTGTTCAAAATGAAGAGGACGACATGTAACAGTGCCAACTAAAGAATAACAAGGTGATATCAGCCTGAGGGCGATATGTTTCAAAAGCCCTCCAGTTGCTCGACTTTTAACAGACTGGTATCACTATTGATTACATACGGGTTAAGTGTGACTCGGGTTGGCATGATGAATAAGCTTGATTACTTATCTTATAGAGTTCTTCCCATTGATTTCTTAGTTATACTACTTGCTTTAATAGAGCTTCTATGAGTTAAATACTTATGGTTATTTTACTTTTATAATAAGGATATGCAAGCTTCTTATCTTGGTTTGATTAAGCTCTCTGGAATCACTAGAATACTCTATCTTATCATGCTGTTCCAATGAGCTAGTAACACTGAATCCTATGATTAGTCATGTTCCTTTGTTATGGCACTGATACTGTGGAATTGGTTACGGTAAGGTAAGTACAATCCAATCATGTATGCGTAATACAGAGATCCGTAATTACAACTGGTATTATTACCCTTAATTCCTGTGATTACTAAGGGGATGAAACCCCCAATGATGCTTACTAAGCTTGATATGCCCCTACCTATGCTAATCACGTAAGTAACAAGAAAGCTCAGTACTCCATCTAGCTAAGAACAGTATAGAGTTTTATTATACCTAATACGTATGACTAATCATGAGCTTACCTGTAACAACTAGTACAGATTAGTTATTTGGAATATTACGATATCACTTAATGACTGATTTGTAAGTACATGGATTCTGATCAGTAGTAAGAGTTTTGACACCACTATTATGTAGAGCTTGATTAGGTTGACACTTATCCTTATAACGTGGTGGTTATAACAACTTAGATCTCTATTGGTATAATGGAATATGTGATTACTGGTATTGAGATCACAGAGTAACATAAGGTAACCTATTTCATATCATAGTTAATAGAATAGGTAAACATACTAGCTTTACTTGCATTACCATTAGCTTGAATAGTTTGATAAAGCGTAACCTACTTATACTAGCTATTATGTAAACACCATCCATTACCATTACTAATAAGTTTGGAATATGGAGTTACAAGGAGTCTCTTGCTGTCACTATGGAGCTTTATTGAGATCACCTATCTGATTCCACTCTATGTATACACCTTATTTATCTACCAGCTAAGGTAGAAGTAAGACCATTACTCTATGTGTAATCTAAGCGGCACAGGGATTCCATATGAGTTAAAGAGCTTATGATAGAATATCATCCTTGTTGTATATTATGAACGCCATTGCATATATGTGTCCCTTTGTTCAGACCTTATTCCAAGAGTCCTCGGTATGATACAGGTACCAATATGAGCAATTAAGGCTGATACAGGTGATATGCCCATATTTGCAACCCAGTGGTCAACAAAACAGAGAATTAGGATTGCATTCTGAGGATGCTCATTTGACCAAACTTGGTAATGGATGTGCTGGGTATGAGTACAAATCTGTTCTAATACAAGTTGATCATCCCTTTTCAGGTTCAAATCTGAAATATGACAATATTCATGTCTTGACAGAAAATCAGGGTACCTCTGTTTTTATGATAGAACATCAGGTACAGGCAGAAAGATGCTCACATCCTCTCTCTCAGTCTGGTGTTTTTAAAAAAAATGGTCAGTGGCCAAACAAGATGAATTCATGAATGTAGAAGACCCTAATCATGATCATGTCTGAATGGAAAATGAACACTACAATATCAGTTGCAATGGGATTGGAGATAGCAAACCTTCAAGCTTGGTTTTGACAGTTCTCAAAATCTCAAACTTTCAATGCTGAAAATGTCTCTGACAAAAGGGACGTGGAACATGTTTTAGTGCCACATTTCTCTCAAATCCATATAGAAAATTGTCTCCTTGCAAACATTGGCCATGAGAATAGTATTGTTGCTTATTGTATTGATGGGTATCACATGGGTTTGGCTCATACATCATTTTCAGCTAGATTTGATATAGATAATTATTGCATGCCTAACTGTGCCAAAGAGATCATTAATAAGGTCAGTATTCAGCATTTTACTATAGTTGAACATGTCACAGAATTAAGTAATCAAGGTGATGGTCACCTTTTTCCACAATCAGTAGCAGGTATGTGTGGTGTTTTTGGTAATTCTGATCAGGGGCAGCATTCAGAAAATGGACAACATTACCAATTTAAAAGACCAATCAAGGGAGAAATCACTGAATTTCAGCATGAACAATTTTCAGAGATAGCGGTAGTGTCCTTTAACAAGCATGTTAACATGGGTATTCTTGATGAAATAGTTTGTCTGATCCATATCAGATTGAAGGAATGTCAGATTGTACCTTTACAGCTCTCTATGCCATGATAAATCATGAATCCATAGACACACATGGTAAGCAACAGAATTCTGTTTCCAGTAATGAATTGAAGCTTGAAGACATGACTGACATTGAGATATTCGAGGAGTTTTCTGAAGTCATACAAATGAAGTCCAGTCCTCACATCCTCCACGGTTAATCAAGTTTATGACAAATAAGGAAATATACCTTTTACACCAAGGTCACATATCTTGAAGGTGTTTCAAATAGCGAGGTTCTACTATCGCCAGAGGGTGAAGATGAAAATCTTGGAACTCAATGGGCTGTTCTCTTCACTGAATCTGTTAGATATTCAAACTACAGATCTCAGACTAAAGTTTTCCATGTATATCAAATCCTTAAAGAGGCGGACTGAGAGATGAGCATATTGTAATGAACCATTCTGAAGACAGTATAGTGCATAATACGATGAAAGAAACCCTTGACCAGAAATAACAAGTAGTGAAGGAAAGGATGTCCAACCATCAAATGTGGATCCATTGACCTTCTTTGGCTGGTGGTTGTCTATCATTGCAATGTCCATAATTACAAGCTTCATGCAACGGGAAGAATAGGACTTCTCATATGGATCTCTTTTAAGGTGCTCAGAAGACGCCATTTTCAAAGCATATGTTTCTCGCTAAAGAGAATATATTGAAAGCTATTCCAGACTCGAATCTTCCAGGAGACAAACCTGCAGTGTTATGTTTCTGTGATTGTCTGGCAAGCGGAGGAAGGTTCAAATGTATTTTGAAAACTTTTAAATTTTAATTCGTAATTTATATGGTATGGTTATATATATATAAAAATCATATGATATAAATTTAATCAAATGATACCAAACGATATATCTATATAAAAAAACCATACGATATAATCCATACGATATAAATTGAATCCATACGATATAATTTGAATCAAATGATACCGAACGATAAAAGCTCATATATTTAAAAACCATACGACGTGTATATTTAACATGTTTACAATCGACAACGACACATACCCCCGGCCCGACCACGACACCTCTGTGCATGAATTTGCCTCGGTGCCAAGAGTTGCCATCTGCACGATAGCCATGTTGGGCGGTGGGTGTAGTCGGTTATCGACTAATCAAAGGTATTAACCGCTGTATGAACAGGAGGACCGCATTACCCTCATGTATGCTTCTGTCGGTCTCCTCCAAACAGGTGCTCGTTATGCTATTTGTTCTTTAAAACTCTTGCCCAGATTTTGATGTTTATAACCTGCTACCTCAATATCTCAATATGAATGTCAAGATTTTGGTTGTGCCCAAATTCTGTCTCAGCATCGTGTGGCTGCATTTCTTTGTGCCCAGAATCTGCCTCACAATGCACAGACAATATTCCATTGTGCTCAAAATTTGCCTCGATATGCACTTCCCAAATTCTGTTGTGCCTAGAAGCTATCTCACAATGTTTGCCAAGAACCTGCCTCAGGATTCATGGCTTTTGAATTATATGCACGCTGTCCGCAAATTCTACGTGACACACCTTGAAATCTGTCGTGTTCCTAAAGACATGCCTACCACAAAGTATGCATGCAACATTTAAAAGGTATCATTTCAGGGATTTTCTTTTGTTTTTCACTACCCAACTTTCTTGGTAAGCTTCTCTGCTAGAGTGCACTTGGATGATTAGGGATAGCTGCAAACCTTTATGGCACATAGTTAGGTTGATGGTATAGGCTTTATACGGAAGTAACAGCCTAAGGTTTCTTATGTAGTCTACCTCTCATGAGGAACCATGCCTCTTAGCTTAGGCAAATTGAGATCTTTTAAGCAAGATATGGCTTTGCTCGTATAGTCAAGTTCACTGTTTTTCTGTGAAGACGCTGACTCCTTTCCTACTCGGCCACAGGCTCGTATGCTAGCACTTACAGCAAACACCCCTGTTTCTGGTTTCCGGCTCCCAGCCCCAGATTCTCTAAAATGACCATGGATTCTGGCTTTTATGTATACACTGTGGTTCTGTGCGAGTTCTATAACACTGCATTCTGTATGTGATGATTCGTTGATATTTAAATCCATCTTTCTAATGATTTACAAACCTCTCTATACGGAACGGTATGCGAACTTATGGAAAGAAATGCAACACTCTCATTCATACTTAAGACAAGTTCACTGACTCTGCAAATTATCTCTGAGGTTAAAATCAAGAATATGATCTGTGAGGTTCTGTCTGCAGACACATTGTAGATACTAAGGCTATAAGTTTCCCCTCTAGAGGTACCTCAGAATCCTGTCTTGGTGATCTAAGATTGATGAGTGTCATTATTGAGCAAAGTGACCGAGACCTAGTATGTCGAATCTGAGGTATGTTTTAAGTTCTATAGGTGATCCGAGATTCTAAATTAGGAATTGCTTTGAGTTTGTAAGGTCACGGAACCCAAGATTCAATGCCATCACAGCGAGATTTCTGAAGAAGATATGTAAGGGCTGTATCCAAGTTTAGATGTGAACATTGAGCGAGTGTGCTATACTAGAATGGTCTATTTGTATAGACTATATTGCTATAGCTGTAATTTGCCTGCCACTGCTATTTTGCTGGACAGAGTATTCATACATTGTGCAACCAATTTATTTATTAATATTTTTTGTAATGATCGCTGCAAGGGGTTATTATCTCGTTGTATGACTAAGTTTTAAAAGACTGAATACCTTGCTAACATGTCAGTAAGATATTTTGAGTATTGTATATTGAGCTTAGTTGATACAGCTAAGGTTTGCGGCTGGGGCTTGCCATCATGTTGAGCATTGTTTGCAGTGACAACATTCGACTTTTATTCAATAGAAATCTGAAGCATATTTTATAAAAAAAAAAACTTAGGAAAAGAACTACTTGTCGTTGTAGTTCAGTCTGAAGTTTGTTTAGCTCCTCCATTATTTCATCATCTTCTCCCAATGTTAGATCAGGCACAGCTTCTAGAAATAGTCCCGTATTTTCAAGTTCCCACAGAATCCTATTATCTAGAGATTCTGTCCACGTCGGTTTGTACTCAATTGCATCTGTCAATATGGAAGAAACCGTGCTATCAGATTGGTAACCAGATATCAGATCATCTTGACTCTTCTGCCAGACTTGAGTGTGCTTTTCTTCAGAAGTGGTATATTGACAGTCATAGACTGGTTTAAACATGCAGAAACAACCACTGACTGGTTTAAACATGCACTGACTGGTTTAAACATGCAGAAGCTTGGAAACAAAATTTAATGCGCCTATAAGGTCGGAAAAGGGTTTGAAACAACCTCTGATACCAAGTGTAAGATCTACCATTTTATCTTATAAAACAAAAGACTTATCTGATAATTTGAAAGCGAGTTTAAACATGATTCTAACTTAATTCTAAGTAAAATCACAGTAACCAGCTAATGCTAATCTACAGTGACTAGTTGATGCCGAAACGTAATAATTAACTGGACCTAAGAGGAGAAATACCTGGAAACGGTGAGATCCAAACCAGAATACCTGGAACCGTGATACTCCTTTCCAGCTGATCGGACAGATTTCAGAACACAAAATGTTCCTCCCAGCCAATTTAGGATTTTAATCCTAAACCCAGAGGACGCCTCCTCTGCCCCCGTGCCCAGAATCCAGAGAACAGTGAGTCTCCTTTCCACTCTTGATACCACAGCAACCTTCTCCATTTCATCACAACAGCCTTCCTCCCCTTTTCTCCCCGAAAAAGAACCCCTTCCTCCTTCATATCTTCTTGTTTAAATAACACTCTGCCCCACCGCCACAACACCATCCCGCTAAGACCTCCATAAATGTAGAAATGAATGTTTTTGAAAGAGATGTCCTTCGAATGATAGCTGATAAGGTTGTATTTAAAGAGCTGCTATTCAAATGTAAGAGGATAAGGTTTGTATTAATGAGGTGTGACTCGAAATGTAAGATGATAAGGTGGTGATAAAGAGCTGTCATTTCAAATGTTAGAGGATAGGGTTGTATTAATGATATGAAATTCAAATTCGAATGGATTTAATCATGGTGCTTTGAATCTTTAATAACTTTTCTAATTTATTCTTTAAAGTTTGTTTTCTTTATGTTTGTATATTATATTTAAACCATGAGTTAAATATTTAGGAAGTAGGAACTTAGGGTGAGGGTTGTTACACCTTTTTGCTTCTTCCTTTTCTATTTTGAGAGAAATGACCTTCTTTCTTAATTTCTCATTTTCTTCAACAACACTAATTAGTAATTCATCCACATATCCTTCTTCTTCTCTTTCGGATTCATCATCATTTGGAAATGCCATGAATAATACTTCACTGCTTCCGGCATAGTCACTTTCTTCATCAGATTCATCATTATCCTTTTTGAGTAGAAAGGTACTTTTAGTTGATTTTTTCTTTGTAATCATGAATTCTTCTTCATCAGAGTCATCTTGTTTGGAGAAGAAATTCTTTTTACTTGACCCCTTCTTCTTGAACATCCTTTTTTTGTATTCATCTTCATCATCACTATCATGTTTATGAGGACACTTTGCAACACTACCACATCTGAAACAAATGAGAGGTACTTTACTTTGAGTTTGGACCCTTTCCTCAGTTTCTTCACGAATTGTGTTAGTTCCGTTTTAGTATCGGAATCATCACTGCTATGATTACAATTTTTTCCTTTCTTTGATGTTTTTGAAGCCTTGAATGCAACTTCCTTATGGTTTGAGATCCCTTTTCTCATTTCATATGCAATGAGAATCCCATGAAGTTCGTCCATTTTTAGGGTATCCAAGTCCTTTGTTTCTTCTATGGCACTGACTTTGGAATCAAAACGTTCTGGAAGTGATCTTAGAACCTTTTGGTCAACTGTACTTTCTTCAATGTTTTCACCTAGACCCTTGAGTGAGTTGACAACTTCATCCACTCGGAGGAAAAACGCTGCAATGTCTTCTTCGTCATCCATTTTAAGACTCTCAAATGGTCTTCTATGAGTTTGGAGTTTTGCCTTCTTGACCTTGGAGTCTCCATCATAGATCGCAATAAGCTTGTCCCACATTTCCTTGGCATATTCACAGTTCATAACTTTTGTAAATTTTGATTCAGAAATTCCACTTGTTATGGAATTTAGTGCTTTGGCATTTGCTATATAAATTTTTCTTTCGTCTTGATCTGTTGGTGGAGAAGGTGGAACTTTATACCCATCTAGAACTGATTGTCATACTTCTGGTCCAAGAGACATTAAATAAAATTTCATTCTACGTTTCCAAAAGGAAAAATTTGTTCCATTAAATTGAGAGATTTTTCCTGAATCCTTACTGGTCATTGTGACTAAGAATCCTTCTTCCAGATGTTAGGCTGATTATGATGAAGCTGGACCTGATACCAATTGTTGAAATACTGAGGGGGGTGAATCAATATTTCATTCAACTGTTATAATTAATGCCAGTTAAGATTTATTTCACAATTACAACCAGAAAGTAAATAATAGGAATTTTATTAAGAACAGATGAGGACACCAATCCTCTTGAGTACAATAATGTTGAGGGCTCCAACCCTCCAATACATCAGGCTCCAACCTGTGCTTTGCCAAGCTCCAACTTGGACTTCACGAGGCTCCAACCTCTAGGGCTCCAACCCTTTTCTTTATTAGTATCCAACCTCTAGGGCTCCAACCCTCCAACTTAGTTAACAAACAGAATGTATAAATGACTTACTTTCAAAAACATTAGGACTTACTTCAATAGTCTAATAGTCGCTCCACAAGAATGCCACTAACTCCTAATTTTGTTCATTGTCCAAGATCCAAATGAGAGTGTTTTTCACTATCCAAAGCTCTAAGCCCTGCACTGTCCTAGGCTCCAAGTTCTTCACTGTCCAAAGGCTCCAAGTTCTTCACTGTTCAAGGTCACAATGCTTGTCTATTACTTCCAATTCTCCATTGTCCTAGAGTTGTGCAGAGTTTACAAGCCCCAAGTCTGAAGTGTCATAGATCCGAGCTCCAAAATTCTGCTACAGGTCCGAGCTACTATAGATTCGAGCCTCCACAAGTGATTGTCCACAGGTTCGAGGTTATCAATCTTGTGATCACAGGTCCGAGCTCTAAAACTGAGACTCCACAGGTCAAGTTCAAGCCCTTTAGCCTCCACGGGTCTGCGATCTTTAGGTCCAAGGCACCTCAGTTAGATGTGAACTCCGATCCTCCACAGGTCTGCAATTTGAGCTTCCACAGGTAGACTACAGATTTGAGCTTCCATAGATATGTAACTCCGATCCTTCACAAGTCTGTAATCCGAGCTTCCACATGCTTATAATTTTGATCTTCCACAGGTTAAGTTCGTGCCTCCACAGATCAATGATTTGAGCTACCACAAGTCCGAGATATACCCAATCACAACTCCACCAAATCTCGTTCTATTTAGGCCTTCTAGTTCACAAGTTGTGAACTATTTTCCTTCTTCTCTGCTCCTGTAGTTGTCTTCACCGAGAGTTGGATGATGGAATGAGGAGATCAACCTTTTATTTATACAGGTTTGCCCTATAACGAAATGAAATGTCCCTTTGAGGAGGAGCCGAGTTGCACATGTAGGTTCATGTCGGCTAGAATAAAAAAATTTATATTCCAACTTGTAAAATCATTTTCTCTTAGCATATGAGGAGTTAGGATCATCTTTATTACGTGACCTTCATTGATGATCACTCTAGAAAGACATGGCTCTACCTTCTCAAGAAAAAGGATGAAGTATTTGAGAAATTCAAGGAGTTTAGATTTTAAGTGGAGACTCTAACCAAAAGAAGAATAAAGACTTTGAGATTCGATAGTAGCGGGGAATTCACTTCCAATGAAATGATTTGTTATGAATATAATTCATATAGAAATAATAATAAGTAATTAACTAATGATCAGTTAGTTAGTAATTAATAAGGCATGTCTTAGAGACATGACCATTCATGAAAGGGCACCTGCCTAGGTTATATAAGCAAGGCCCTCATTCGCATTTGTAATTATCCTACAACAATTTTTTTATACAATATAGAATTTACAATTACTATCCTACAATGGATGTCTTTGTCTACGAAGTATTTTAAATATTTCCGCTGCGTATACGACTATTGGTTGTTATATTGGTATCAGAGCTACGTCTGATCTGGCCTTTGGCCATCAACCTATCGTCAACCTTGTTGTCGTCGTGATTCAAGCGTTTCACTACATTAGTCTTGGAGATTCTCCATTTCACCGGATTCGCCCGCAAGCCTTTGGCCAAAAAAGAAAAAAATGAAAAAAATGGAAGAAATGTATTAGAAAAACAAAAAGAGGTTTAAAAAAAGAAGTGGGAAAACAGAATTATCAAAAAATAAAAATAAAAATTGAAAAGTATATATAAAAATAAAAAAAATAAAAAATAAAAATAAAAATAAAATCAAATAAAATTAAAAGAAAATTCATATTACAATTTTTTTTACCTTTGGCCCTGTACGAAACGTCATTGAAACCAAAACTAAAGGTTGCACCCATGAGACCACTCTCAAAGCAGGTTGGTTGAACAAACATCCAACCGTCGTCGATTGACACGCACCAACCACGTCTTCCTTGGTTGCCATCGAGAAGTCGTCCATTGGTTGGCAAAGCCGCAACACCAACCACCCTTCGCATCCACATCTTTCGTTCTCTGTCTCGACTCTTGCACACACTTACTCCTTGCACGACATGGAACTTTCCTGTCCGCATAAACACTTTATCCACAACATCGTCTAACCATTCTCCTCGCGTAGCCGTAGTCATAGACTGCCCCGGTCTGTGCGATTCGTGGCTCCTCAAATGGTCCACGCTGCCGCGCGACTGACTCCTCGTCTAGTCCACGTCACCGTTGCCGGTACCCTGGACTCTTGACACCGCAGACTGTAAAACAACTTACACAACTGACTTCGTAGTTGCACACACCCACTGTGGAAATTGATAAATGTTAACGCTGCGTAGTCGTGACGTTTCTGTAGTCCCTTTTGGAAAATTTATTTAAAAAAAAAAAAAAAAAAAAAGGTTACCTTTAAACCCTAAGCTTAGCGACAAACACAAAAGAAAGTTCATCACTGAAGAAAGATAGAGTCTAATTTGAAGATGAATAGAGAACTTATGGATTCCACACATAACTCTACATTTTGGACCAGATGTCCATTTTGTGGAGCAGGAGACCAATATTTATCGATTTATAAAAATTGCACAATACCTTGTCCCAAATGTCGAAGATTGTTTACTTTAGAAGAATATCAAGATAGCGCCCAGACACAAATTAAAAAATTAAAAGAAAAGATCGCAAAACTTCAACAAAAGAGCGAAGCCTCAGAGAAGAAATATAAAGATCTTGCAGATCGGTTTCATGCAAAATCAACAGAATGCAACGAAGAAATATGGCATCTAAGGAACCACTATGAGAAATTACTTTCACAGATTAAAAAGTCCAAGGTTAAGAAACACAAATTAAAACAAGAAAATGAAAGTTTAAGGAGAAATTTAACGAGAATCTGTCGAAGAAGGAAGAAGAAAAATTAAGTTTAAAGACCCTGAATCAAAGATTATTAGATCAAATTAAAAACTTAAAAGATAAGGAGAAGGATACTAATGACAAGGTCGACGATTCATAAAAAGAACTTTTACGTTTAAAAAATAATAACCAAAATATGCTTAACCAAATTATAAAACTTAAGACTGATAAGAAATCATTGAAGAATAGATTCGAAGAACTTGTCACAAAGGAAGCATCAAAATCCCCAAATATACCAGTCTAAGCTGAAGAAACAAACATCGATTCCACTAATCTCACAGTTCAGGCAAATCCAAATCCTACTGAAGAAGAGACGTACTTAGAGGTTACCATTCAAACGATGGACATTCCAAATGATGATTCAGTCGCCAACTCAACAATAACACCTGAAGAAAAACAGGAACCAACCACTAACATGATAAGGGAAAGCCAAACCAAACGAGCTATGTATCGACATCCAAATCACAAGAGCAGACTCTCCAATCAAACTACATACCAGTATCGCAAAGGAAATAAATGAGAAATTTATGTTCCTAGGAACAGTGAAGTTTGTAGAATCTGGTCATACAACAACTATTCACCACACATTCCCAAAGATCATAAGATTTCCCAGAAGATTAATCTAGGATGGTTCGATCCGTTCTTAGTACGACAATTTTGTCTATCACTCAGAGTATCATATCGTCTTCTGTCGACAAATATGAAAATTCAGAGACAAGAGGATATTCTTAGTAAAGCTTTGAGGACAAAGCTTCTTGAAGGGAGAGGCTGTGTTATGAATATAATTCATATAGAAATAATAATAAATATAAATATAAATATAAAAATAAATAATAAGTAATTAACTAATGATTATTTAGCTAGTAATTAATAAGGCATGTCTTAGAGACATGAGCGTTCATGAAAGGGCACCTGCCTAGGGTATAAAAGCAGACATTTATCATTCGCATTTGTAATCAACCTACAACAATTATTTTATACAATATGCAATTTACAATTACTGTCTTACAATGGATGTCTTTGTCTACGAAGTATTTTAAATATTTCTGCTGCGTATATGACTGTTTTGTTCCCTACTATCTCGAACAAAATGGAGTGGCCGAAAGGAAAAATAGGACAATTGAAGAATGTATACAAACAATGATTTTTGATAAAGGCATACAAAAAATTTAATGGGGAGAAGCAACAATGACAACAATATATATACAAAATAGAAGCCCTTGTAGAATTCTTGAGAATATGACACCTAAGGAAGCATTCATAGGAAAGACACCAAGTGTGGACCATCTCCGAATCTTTGGGTGTCTCGCTTATATCCACTTTCCAAAGGACAAACAAAAGAAGCTAGATTCTACAAGCATTAAAGTGATCTTTGCTGGCTACATTCTTTCTTCAAAGGCATATAGAATCTACATCAAGGAAGGAAGACATATTGAAGTAAGCAGTGATGTTGTATTTGATGAAAATCATGCCTACAAAAGATCCAAAGATAATCCTATTGATTTCGATGACGAAGACATACCACTATTTGAAGAAAAAGAGCACCATGACAATCCTGCTACAATTCAAGAAGAAGAATAAAAAGGACCAAGTGAGCCTATTCAACCTGTGATCATACCCGACACAAGGAAGAGACCAAATTGGTTAAAAGCTACTCTTGAAGATGCCGAAGGACATGGTGTTGCGAAAGGAACTTTTAGAGAAAGCAAAAGACCAAAAAGATACTCCAGATATGCTCTGCATACATGACAAAACTAATAGAAGCTGAACCAACTACATTTGAAGAAGTTGCTCATCAAGAAGTATTGAAGAAGGCAATGCAGGAAAAATATCAATCCATCATGAAGAATGGGGTTTGGGAAATCATTCCTAGACCAAGTGACAAATCGATTTTCACTTCTAAATGGATCTACAAGATCAAGCATGCTGTTGATGGAAACATGGACAAGTACAAAGCTAGATTAGTTGCAAGGGATTTCTCTCAAAAAGAAGGCATAGGTTATGAAGAAACCTTTGCACCTACTGCAAGATATATTACTATAAGATCCTTGGTTTCATTGGTTACTACAATGGGGTGGAAAACCATCAAATGGATGTAAAAACAACATTTTTGAATGGAGCCATCGATGAAGAAGTATACATTGAAGAACTTGAAGGCTTTGAAATAAATAACGAAGACACTCATGTATGGTTTGAAGGAAACTCTTAGGGCATGGTATGCAAGAATGGATGCATACCTTTTAAGAATTGGGTTTGTTAAAAGTACCGCTAATCCAAACCTTTACATCAAAGTTGTGAATAATGAGCCAGTCATTATTCTACTATATGTGGATGATCTAATCATTACAGGTGTGGAGCGAAGGATACAAGAATACAAGAAGATGTTGGCAGCTGAGTTTGAGATGAAAGATCTGGGATTGATGCATTATTACCTAGGTCTTGAAGTATGGCAAAAACCTAGGGAGATATATTTGGGGCAAGGAAAGTATATAATTAAGTTGTTGCAGAAATTTTCTATGTTGGATTCCAAGCCCATGACTACTCCCATGATCACCAATCTCAAGATGTTGAGAAGCTCTGACTCAAGTCTCGTAGATCCTACCACCTATCGTAAGTTGGTGGGTTTTTTTTTGTGTTTGGTAAATACTAGACCAAATATATCTTTGCTAAATGTCTTTCGGGTTAATCACATCATTAGGATTTGGAAAATTTCAGTTGGAGTCTCGTCATGATCATTGGATAGCTGCCAAGCATATATTAAGATATCTACGTGGCACTATAAATCACTGCCTAAAGTACGATAGCAAGGAAGTCATGTTGACAGGTTTGACAGATTTTGATTGGGGTGGCATTGAGATTGATGGAAGAAGCACTACAGGTGGTTGTTTTAGCTTGGGATCTGCTATGATCTCATGGATGAGTAGAAAGCAAGATCCTGTTGCTTTGAGTAGTGCTGAAGAAAATATGTGGTTTCATGTGAAGTAGGAAAGGAGGCTGTATGGTTGGGGAAACTTTTGTCAGATTTGTTTGGAAAGCCTCCAAGTCCTATTGTGATAAATTGTGACAATCAAAGCTACATCAAGATGTCTGAAGATCTCGTGTTCCATGCAAGTACGAAGCATATCAACAATAAGTTATACTACATTAGAAGCTTTGTGTAGGATGTTATTGTGAAGCTACAATATGTCCCGATTGATGATCAGGTAGTTGATATATTAACAAAGTCTCTTCCTAATAAGGAGCTTGAATATCTTAGAGGCATGCTCGGTTTAGTTGATATTGCTGATTTTGTTGATGATAAATGTTTGGAAGAGATTTGTCGAGGCTTTGTGTGTAATACACATTGCCTGGGAAGACATCTGGCCGACACTATGTGTTGATGTCTGGTTCCCGAGGTAGGGAGGGTGGTGTTGGTCATAGAGCTCTGACCTTGCATTAAGCACCTAGATCCCTGGGTTGATGGTTAGCAAGTAAGCCTAATGGTACCTGATACCACTCAAACCAACAGGGGCCCTAAAAAGGGTTCCTAAGAGGGAAACTGTTAGGTTAAGGGCAACGATGGAGGCTTTGCCCACTATCACCACAACTAAGGGTCCCTGCTCTTTACAAACTTTCACCGATGGAAGGAGTCTTGATGTTTTATGAAGCCACTTATAGAGGATATATTGATCAATATGTGAGAAGTGACCCCTTAAACCCTTTCACTAGAATAGGATGAAGAATGGAGCGTGCTTGCTCTTTAAGCAAGGGACCAGGTTTTCTAGGGAGAGGAGATGAGGATTTGAGGGTTGAGGGAGAAGAATACAGCTTGTAAGGGAGCTTCCTGATCCCTAAAATCCTACAAGAACCTGGATTCATGAGTAGTCCTTGATGGATGTTCTTTGACAACAAATGGGACCACACGAGGCTAAGTGGAGCCAGCCCAAGTTCGGGGAAGGAATTGTTGAGAATTAGGTAGGGCAGAGATTAATTCAAATTCTCTACTTTGATAATTACTTGTGAGCTTACTTTCGTTACTTATGTCTTCTCTTCTTAGCTTATTATGTCTTTCATCATGTTAATTATCAAAACACAAGAGACACCCTCTTCCTTCGCTTATCAGTCTCCTTTCTATTCATCAAAACGCAACCCTGGACTAATGCTTTTTACAGTCCTGTAACTTCACTTATATCATAGATCCCTCGTTTGAAATTCCTTTTCTGATGATCTGTTCTTCTATGCATTGTTGAGTTTTCTTGAGTGATGGGGTAGCATTAGATGTGCTCTAGCTCCCAAAATTTGTGGAGGGACTAGAGTACATGAGATCTCCAATACCCAGAAAGGGATTTGGGAAATTTCATCCGGTTTTGGAGATGATTAATTAATTAATAATTTTAATTAAGGACCCTAAGTCTAACTTAGGAAAATTAAAATATTAAAGGTAATTAATTAAAATATGTGATGAAATTATCTTAAGTGACATAAATCAAGCTTTCTTTTAATCTTAGCCATTGATTTAAGTTCTGATCATGGCCGTTGGTTTCCCAACGAGAAAAGTATAAAGGAAAGGCTTGGGGTCATTTGGAGGAGACACACAGAGGTAGAGCACTGAAGCTAAGCTGGAATTCTAGGGTGTGGTTTGCTAAGAATTTCCAGAAGTGTTTCAGCTGCAGAGAGGGGAGTTTAGGCAAAGGGGATGGTCTGATCCCAGTGCCTAGAATCAACAAGAGGTAGAGAGCAGCGCAGAGAAGCAAAGGCAACAACAATAGAGAGGGCAACAGTTGCGCAGCGCAGGGGCAACTTCATCTACGCAGGTCCTATGCAGTCCCTTTTGGGGCAACGCTGGTCAGCTGGGGACCCAGCTAGGTTACGTAGAGACCCTCAGGGACAGCGTAGGGTCTGTGTCACCCATTCTGGGGTTAGCAACCCTCTCTAGGCCAGCGCAGAGGCACGCAAAGGCTGCAGAGGCTGACGCAGGGGCTTCAGGGACAGCACTGGGGTTTCTAGGGCCAAGATCTGGCTGAGTCTTGTAAATCTCATTTGAGGGTGTGGATCAGTCAACGTTTTGGCTACAGAACAACAGGTTAGCTGCAGATCTATATTTTCTTTATTAGGTTTACCAGTGTGGTACCCAGATTTGCTGTATTTAGAAAACTCTTAATAATACAAACCCTCCAGTAGCTAGAAGACCGATTTTCCCACATTGGGTTTTTCTGGGGACTATTGTTTAGAAAATCTTGTGTCACTTTGTCTATGTGTGCATGTAATTTTCTGTTCTAGATCTGAATCGGTGAAAGTTTGTTATGTGTTTACTTCGATGTTAATCTAAAGATTTCAACATTAATAACTTGCTTAAGTACGAGAAGTATAACCATATCTAACAGTAGATTTCTGCATAAGTAACATTTAGAAATTTTCACATGGTTTTAGAGCGATTGCGGAGCAGAAGGCTAAAGAATCTTGCTGCAGAAAGCAACAGAGAGCGCAGCAGCAGCAGCAAAATTAGAAAGCCAGATCTGAAGGGACAACGCAGTTTTAGAGGGAGCAGAGTCACGGAGAGGCCAGCCAGGGTGACGCAGATCTGAAGCTGTCTGATTCAAAAGTGCCGGAAGCAGAGTTGCAGAGCCTCAGAAGGTGCTGGTGGGGTTAAATTTCTGAAGTTTTCAGAATTTAGCCTAAGCACTAGAGACAAAGAGCAGGAGGAGATCAACTTCTCAGAGGGTTTCTAGCCAAAGAAACTTGCAGATTGATCAAAGGATCGAAGAGAGCTGAATCATTGATTTATTTGGCAGATTTCCAAGAGAGGAAATCTGTTGTCAGAGGGAGCAGAGGGTCCCTATTTCGCCAAGGACCCTAGATCCAGATCTCTACCGTAGAAAGGAGGAGCTCCAATAGATTTTCTGAGCAGATGGCACCTCATAGACTATGTGATCAGGATAGGTTGGATTGCCTATCCGAATTTTCAGTCTGGAAGGCCAGAATCCTGGTAGTCTTGGAGGCATTTCCTCTAAGAGACCATGCAGAACAAGTCCTCACCATGTCGACCAATGCAGATCTCATGAAGAAGCATGAGGAAGTTGCGGTACATGCCAAGCGGCTCATAATGGATGGAGTTAAGGACCATATTGTTCCACATATAGCTGAGAAGAAAACAACTAATGAGATGTGGAAGGCCTTAACAACCCTATATGAGGGGAAGTCCGTCCAGAGGAAGATGTTTCTGGAGACTCAACTGCGGTCATTCATGATGACCAAGGGGGAAGAGATGGAGCACTTTCTCTCCATATTATAGTCGATTAGAGATCAATTGACTGCCACGAGAGCAAAGGTGGAGGACGATGTGATGGTAAGGACTGCACTCAATGCGGTCTCAGAAGAGTGGGAAACCTTTGTCCAAAGTGTCTTGGGCAGAGTGCACCTTCCCGACTGGGACAACTTGTGGGGAATCTTACGTCAAGAAGAACTCCATAGAATCACCAAGAAGCAGTACAACATGAGATCCAATAAGGTGAAGAAGGAAGATGAAGATGATGTAGCCTTGGCATCAAAGAGGCAACAAGGGAAGAAGAAGTGTGATCTTTCCAAGATCAAATATTTCCAGTGTGGCGAACTAGGACATTTCGCTAGCAATTGTCCACAGAAGAAGAAGGACAAGGAAGCTTCTACTTCCAAGGCTGTTGTGGCGAACGTTGGGTCAGAAGACGATGCAACCATGAGCACTCATGAACCACGGAAGTGGGGCGACATGGATTTGTAGAGTGGCTACAAAATGAGGGCGGGATCCTTGAGCAGCTCATCTCTTGGATCACATCTGAGCTACGGGATCCTTAAGACAGTAGCAGGACAAGTGGAGTAGTTGGTGCAGAGAATCATGGATGAAGCAGGGCGGATCTGAAGGCTGGAAGGAGCAGCGTAGTGCAAATGCAGTAGTAGTGTAGGAGCTGATGTGACTTCAACAACGTAGAGAAGAGTAGAGCTACAATAGCGTGTAGGCTTCAAGAGGATAGCGCAACGTGAGAGATTTCAGCACAAGGGGCTGATGTGACTTCAATAGTGCAGAGGGAGTCTGCTTATGCAGTGTAGATCTGTAGCTGTGTATCATCCTCCATATGACAGCAAAGATCAGTAGCCTATGGAGCTTCAATGATGAGGTTGCAGCCTAACTAACTTGTCTGTCAAATATTGGGCCGAAGATTCAGCAACTAAAGATGCAGTGCAGCAGATGCAACATATTGAGAGGGAGCTGCGGTACAGATGTAGCAGTGATGGTGGCAGTGTCATAGGCAACAGTACATAATGGCAGCAGCAACACAGTGATGAAGGGCAACAGGTCCAACATCAGTGCAGAGACCCACACCGGAGATCAGTGCAGAGCTTCAGGGTGAAGCAGAGTTTGTACTAGAGCACATTCCTTTTTAAGAGGGATTCTTGAGTTTTCGTGAGTGATGGGGTAGCATCGGATGTGCTCTAGCTCCCAAAATTTTTAGAGGGACTAGAGTACATGAGATCTCCAATACCCAGAAAGGGATTTGTGAAATTTCATCCGGTTTGGGAGATAATTAATTAATTAATAATTTTAATTAAGGACCCTAAGTCTAACTTAGGAAAATTAAATTATTAAAGTTAATTAATTAAAACATGTGATGAAATTATCTTAAGTCACATAGATCAAACTTTCTTTTAATCTTAGCCATTGATTCAAGGTTTGATCATGGTCGTTGGTTTCCCAACGAGAAAAGTATAAAGGAAAGGCTTGGGGTCATTTGGAGGAGACACACAAAGGTAGAGCACTGAAGCTAAGTTGGAATTCTAGGGCATGGTTTGCTAAGAATTTCCAGAAGTGTTTCAGCTGCATAGAGGGGCGTTTAGGAAAAGGGGATGGTTTGTTGTCAATGCCTAGAATCAACAAGAGGCAAAGAGCAGCACAGAGAAGCAGAGGCAGCAGCTGCGCAATGCAGGGGTAGCTTCAGCTAGGCAGGTGCTATGCAGTCCCTACGTAGAGACCCTCAGGGGCAACGTAGGGTCTGCGTTACCCATTCTGGGGTTACGCAACCCTCTCTAGGCCAGCGCAAATGCACGTAGAGGCTGACGTTGGGGCTTCAGGGGTAGCACTGGGGTTTCTAGGGTCAAGATTTGGCCGAGTCTTGTAAATCTCATTTGAGGATGTGGATCAGTCAATGTTTTGGCTTCAGAACAACAGGTTAGCTGCAGATCTATATTTTCTCTGTCAGGCTTACCAGAGTGGTACCTAGATTTGCTTTATTCAGAAAACTCTTAATAATACAAACCCTCCAGTAGCTAAAAGACCGGTTTTCCCGCATTGGGTTTTTCCGGGGACTATTGTCCATAAAATCTTGTGTCACTTTGTCTATGTGTGCATGTACCTTTCTGTTTTAGATCTGAATCAGTTAAAGTTTGTTATGTGTTTACTTCGATGTTAATCTGAAGATTTCAACATTAATAACTTGCTTAAGTAGGAGAAGTATAACCAGATCTAATAGTAGATTTCTGCATAAGTAACATTCATAAATTTTCACTCACATCAATTCACATATTTATTCTCCCTTTATTGCACTTTATCTTAATCCTAAAACTCGTACTAAATCTAGTCTCTTCTTCGTACTGAACACAATCCTGTTCACGCACTTGTTGTAGTTCTGTTCTCGCACTTAACTCAGAGATGTATACTCGAAGATGACTGAGACTTATCCGCAGATTTATCCCTTAAATCTTATTTGAAAATCTCAGAGGAGACCGAGATTCTGTGTCACCTTTTCTGCGCAGTATATAGGGTATATATATTTGACCCTATTTGTAATTGAGTCAACTTGTGTATAAGTAATGAGGCGAACTTGAGCACTGTTTATAGGCCGACTTGTAGAGCTTATTTTAGGCTGTCTTGAAGAGTATTCCAACGCTGATCTTGAGCATCATTTGAGCCATGTCTTTAAGGCTTATATGACAAGGTCTTGAGGCATACTTCTTTGACTTATCTCTTCACACACATGACTCATAATTAGTACATTTATGACAAGATGACAAATCCCTAAAAGACATCAAGAAGAAATCTTTGACCTATAATAAAACCTTGCTCATGAAACCCATGAAGCAAGCATAAAAATACATATTTTTTATCTTTGTCTTCTTCATTACATAAATACATAATTACATAATTACATAGTCAATATGAAGACCGAACTTAGTTACACTTTCCAATAGGAATCTAGCAACCGATGATGTTCCTAATCTGGACAAGGTGAGAGGAAAGGATAAAACACGAATTTCTACCCAAAGATGTCAAATTGATCCTACTAGGTACTAGCCTTGGGAAACACAGGGAAAAACTTGATCCTAGAGCTAGGGCTTGGGATATCTCGAGATTTCATCGTCAGAATTTCTTGAAAATTTGAGGAGACCTGAGGGACCCACCAACGCAGTTGACCCTAGGAGATTGAAGTATTCCTATGGCCAGTTTTTCGGGAAACTGATGTCCTAGGTGACCTAATGGGGCCAGACCTGGGGAAATGGAGAAAAGGTAAAAAAGTAGGGTTAAAATGATCACCTTGTGCAGGACTAGTGCCTAATCTCACTCGGGGATATGGAGTCAAGGACAATTGTGAAGACGGATAGTATTTCTTTGCTCAAGGAGGCTTCAAAGTCAACTTTGTCCAATGTTAGAGTCAAGAGAAGAAAAGTGAATTTAAAAATTTTATACTTCTTGCAAATGGTGAAGGCTTATCAACATAACACTATCTCTAAGAAATTTCATTCATCCAACATGGCCCATACACATAGATACGCTAAATAGACACATAATTCCACATTAAACATATGCAACAATTAGCCCGAATAATAACAAAGTTCAAATGTATGCAACAAGAAGAAAAATAGCATCAAATTTGCACTTACACATTAGAGAATATATCCAACCAACATCACATTTGCAACATAATAAGCTTCAAGATAGAAAGAACCCAAATCCATACATCATCCAAAAATCTCCACCAAGGAAAAAATGCGAAGTTCTCTAAAGAGAGAGAGATCCCAATCCAAGTGATCATACAAATGAATCCATCTAACTCCTATTTATACATCAATTAGGAGTTCGAATTCCCTAATGAGCCTACATTTGCCCCTAAAAATAGAATAATGTGCAAGTAACCCTTACTTTTGGTGACAAGCCCACCAAACAAACTCACACATGGAATATTAAGCCACTCAAGATGTCAATTGATGTCGTAGGGCCTTCTAAGAGGCGTAATAGGGTCCATGAGTTCCATAATGATGCATGGGACCCATCAAAAGTGTTGGACAAGGGGGTGGCCCCTTGTTCTCCAAACAATAAACCCGTGGTGCTCTCTGTGGATGTGGGGGGCACACAAATGACCTCATGGGTCTCCAAATGAGTCGAAGATGCCTGTAGACCCTCTGTAAAGGCTTAGATGCTGGAATAAATGCTGTCATGTCATCGTACAAGCCCTAGGACACTTGCCAAGTGCGTGGTGCACCTATGGGGCCAACTGGGCATAGTGTACCAAATGCATCTTCCTCATCCAAAAGGTGGATCTCTAGCAATCTCTGAACATCTTTAGGGATCCTCGGAGTGCTGTTTACTACTGTGGAGGCCCATGGCTCTCGACACACACCCTACATGTGCCAATGTAGCCCTCTGGAGGGTTACTGGTTAGGACTCTGTATAGGGAGACCAAACCCAAAATGGACACCATATGCAATTTAGTATAAGATCCAATGCATCCCCTAGCCATCCAACACAACAAGTCATTAAAGTAATCGGGTAAAAGAGCTTACAAACCATGGACAACAAGTGGACACTTCATAATGGTCCGCCCTTCCATAGTGGGCTTTGGGATGTGCTAATGTCTCCAAGCTCCAAAGGGGGTTTGCCAAGTACCTTATTAGGTGGTTTCTACCTTTAGAGGGGATAATATGTCCAAGATCCACCTCTCAAATGGTGGTGGCATATGATCAGGATATGGAATGGAGTAGGGAATGACAGGGGCAATCATGGTACATGTAGGAGGGAGCAATCATGGTACATGAGGTGCCCCGACCTTGATTTTTCCACCCTTCTTTATATCCCTTTTTCCTTTTATTATTTTTCTTCAATTAACTGCTTGAGGCTCAAAAGACAAGAGCATGATGTATCAGATATAACAATAAATGCCCCATTTTTTGTAGGGCGATTCATATCCCCCCAGGGGTTGGGACAATCATGGGTTCTTGAATGTTAAAGGAGGCTCATTAGGGCCTATGGAACCAGGGTGATGGCCATGGGAATGGGGCAGAGCTCATGTTTTAACTTTTGCCCACGTGGTAGATATTTTTGTCCCGACCATCTTTTGCATTTTGTGGTACGTCTTCTTGTTGAATGTAGCCATTTATGCTTTTTCTTTTCTTTTTAGTTGCTTCAACCTCCAGGGCATCACTCCAAGCTTGACCCAAGGTGGGGGCATGGGAAAGGGGAGGCTAGCCCTATGTGGACCCAGTGAGTTGTTGAAAAGTGTAACTAGGTTCGGTCTTCATATTGACATGTAATTGTGACTTGTGTAAATGAAGTAATAAGGAAAAAGAAATTATTTTTGTAAGCCTTGCTTCATGGGTTTCATGAGCGAGTGATTTTAGTTGACTCTCATTTGAGAGCATTAGGGTTTGTCATTTAGAGTCAAAAGAATTAATGTCATGTATGTTGAGCTCTTCTTGAGTTTATGTCATTGTATATGAGTTAATGTAAATGTCTTATTAGCCCTCCAAAGACAAGCACAATCCTCTTGGAAGTCAACCTCCTAAACTGTATGAGAAGATCTTCATGTCGACTCACATAAATAGGCACACCAGTTCACATGCTCAGGTCGGCTAATATTGATGGACCAACAACTATATAAAGGCACCTCGACCTATACCTCAAAGATAGATTTTCGGTAAGGATCTCTGAGATTTTCGGATGATGGACAGTTCAGATCTCCTGCAATAAGCTCAGATCTATCTCTATAATTTTCGGATGGGATAACAGTTTGGTGTATCTTTGAGTTTCGGATGAGAATTACAGCAAGAGAGTTCGGATCCTCTCTGTGATTTCAGATGGTATTGCAAGGAGTACAAATATGTGGAAGGGACAACAAAGTAATGAAGGGACAGCAAGGGCATACTAAGATTCTCGGTGGTGCAGTAGTTCAAGGGTGTGTCTATATGATGGGTGAAGATCTCTGTGTCAAGACAACAATGAAGATCTTAGTGTCAAGACAATAGTGAAGATCTCGGTGTCACATCAGAGATGAAAATCTCAGTTTTAAGGAAGATCTTGGTATCCAGGGAATGATGAAGATCTCAGTGGAAGAAGAGGAATGTCAATGAGAACATGTGTTTTGGTCTTGGAGTGGCTACTAGGTCAAGGGTCTTGGTCTTGGTATTCGTTAATTGGAATCTCTATAAGAAGAATCTTGTGTTGGTTTTCCTCTCAAAGAGTGAGAGGTTTTGGCCTTGGCTCATAGCCTAAATGCTGTGTCTCTTGTCTACTTTATGTTCATGCATTGGTTTCTGTTTGATGAAGAAGAACACTAATAACATAACATGAAGAAGATCCTAATCTGAATAATTAAAAATGCATTCACAAGCAGTAACTAATAAAGAGAAATCTGTTGATGCGAATGCCCTCGATTTCTCAACATGGTATCAGAGCTAAGGTGCTGAAGTCAAAGGAAGGGCATCTAATCAAAGATACACTCAAGGATCGAGTTTCAAAAAAGGAATCAAAATAAGTAGAAGTTTATAAAAACAAAGGATGAAGATCTACATTGAAGAATCAAACCCTAGATCGAAGAGGCAGTCTACAACAACAAAAGTTTTGGATTATAGAAAAAGACCACAAAGATCCTCATCAAGTTATCTACAAAGCAAGGTAACTCGAAGTACTTTAAAGTTGAAGATTACATCATCTTGGAGAGGACAATGATGACTTCAGACTCCTAGCACAGTCGCACAACAGTTCGAATCTATGTGTTGATGGACAATTTTGGATGTCATATCACAATATATAGTTCAGACTAAAAAGAAGTGAAAGCGAGGGTTTGTCTAGAGAAAAGTTCAGATCTCCACAGTGAAAGAAGTTCGGATATAACTTCGACTAGATGATGTATAGAAGCCACGTTTTGGTGATGTGAAGGAACTGCCATTAAGAGAAGTATTACACTGTCTTGCTAATGCTCAGAAAGGATAGTTTGGTGTTAAGATAATAATATAGTGCCATCTCAAGTGTGTCAATAGTTCGTTGCTATCATATTATGCCCAGAAAGGAATTGATCTCAATGCATAAGAAGAACCGAAAATCAAGATAGCTAGATCTAAAGGCATTGAAAAAGGAGCAATCTCCTCTCATTGAAGAAGGGTTCTTCATTTGGAAGAAGATCATTTGAAAGGGAGCACTAATACATCTTCTTCAAAGTGATCAAGTTGAAGATTTCATCTTCACTTGTCAAGTAAGTATCTTTCATTCTTTAATCAATTTGGTAAAATGACTTCGTGTTTGCAAAGAGATCTATAAGCTGGTTGGGTCATCGAAATTCATTGCATGGAAAAGAAGGATAGACATAATCCTCGAAGAAAGTGAAGTCATTGAACATATCAATGGAAAGGTCTCCTATTAATATATGGAAAGGGATCAAAGGGCTTAAGGGATTCTTATGTAATCAGTAATAGATACCTCATCCCTATGTAACAGTATTGGAGACATCAAAGAGATATATATGATGAGCTAGAAGAACTATTCTCTAAAGATGCAGTAAAGAAGGTCATATCACTTAGACCCGATCTACACAAAATTGAAGGGATATCTTCTCGAAATCTCAACTGTGAGATCTGGGAGAAATGATAAGAAGATAATCATCAATAAACGAGGTAACAAACATCCATGGGACAAGAAAGTTACCTCATTCGAAAACTTGTAGTTTCTACGCTAGATAGAAAAAGACAAGTTGAGGAAAAAAGTGTTAAAGGTTAAAGGACTAGAAATCTAGAAAATTTGGTCCTTAGAAAAGAAAGAAGAGCATAGCTAAGATTCAATGCTATCGAAAAATTATGGACATTACATAAATGAAGCTCATATCACCGAAAAGATGGAGGAAGTTGAAGAAAAGAAGTCCAAGGAAAAAGGGAGCAAGAGATCTATGATCAAGATAGTCTCCCTCACAAAAGGTCTTGTCATAGCTCCTAAATCTTTTATAGGATATGGCTATGATAAGATGCACTATGGCATCATGAAAGCACTAAAAGAAAGAGCTCGTGACATCACCATAGGAAATCATGAAGGAAAGACAAAACAAAATCTATGGCAGTCAAATATGAAGGATATAGCTCTTGGGAACCTCGTTAGAAGGAAGAAGTCATCTAGGACAAGGCTTATCATACATCAAGTCAAAAAGGAAACATCTGTTGGATATGGATATGCAAGATCCTCAAGATTCTTTGATGGAATCTTCATTGGAAGGTTCACCGATCTAGAGAGGAAACAAATGTTTCATCAGGAACTCCAACTTGTGGAGTTCATGGGATGATTGTATGATGACATAAGGGATGAAGCAGATCAAAGGGTTGAATATCTTTTCAATCAAGGAAGCTATTGAAAGAAGCCTAGATGACAAAAAGGTAAATGAGGTATGTATGTATTTAATATTATAATGTCAGGTCGTATGGTTGCAGGTAACATGGATCACTACTTCTATCTTGAGAAGCATGATCAAAGGAAAGGAATATCCTCCTATGAAAGGTTGCCAGAAGGCATGGTTCACACAAGATGAAACCAACATAATATGCTCTTATATGGAGTATGAGGTGGGTGGCTACAATTAAGGAACTCTGATTGGAAGCTTCTAGGAATGGAATGTGTGAATAAAGGAAGGAAGAGATCGTAAGATATGCAACCATGGTAAATTCAATCAACATCCAAAAACCAAGAAGATTTGACTAGAAAATCTCCCGAAAAGATATGAAGACTCTAATGGAAGTATGAAAAAGATGGAGACCCTTGACAATGGATATCTTTGGGAGATGTATGAACATGTATGCAGGATGTTGATATCGACAGGAAGATGTCATGATAAAAGACCATCACAAAGGTAAGTCTGATTTAAGTGTTCATTTCTTATTTTGAACCAATGTTTTAAAAAACGGAATCGGTCAGCTACTAGGCCGAGGTAATGACTCGGTAATGACTCGGAATCGGTAATGACTCGGTCGACCAGGTTTCAATGACTCGGTTTTTGTAAAAAATACATTAAATATTAATTTTTTTGTACAAAATCATAAATTTAAAGATTTTTATTCATGTTTCCAAACACATAGCATTACAATATAGACAAAAGACAACATATGATCAAAGTAGGCTCATGAATATATCCATTATAACTTGGCACCAGATATAACTATTGTGACCTTGAAGACTGACAATAGTTATAACTTATGATAATTAACACAGTGAGGCTGAGATAATAAAATTACATAACAGTGATCCTGGTGACTAGTGTTTTCAATATGTGGCAGCATATCTGAATGTACCTTCAGCATGGCAGTAACCACAAGGTGTCCTAACTATAACATTAATGCCCATAATTTAGAATTGTTTTTTGAACAAGAAGTTTGTGGAGCTAGGGTTTGGAAGGTTGTAAATATTGTATGATTTTTTGGGGATGCATAATAGAGATGAGATACTATGACTTAGCTTAGCAATGATAAACAGTGACTCATGGCATATGGCAGTACTCTTGTTTGGCAGTATGACAATGAATGGAAGTAACCTACAGTATAACAACAACCTGGGAAACGCTCCCTGGTTTAGCAGCAGTAATAAACAGTGGCATAACTGTGTTTTGTTGACATTCAAAAGGGAACAATTATATTGCTGAAGCCCTGATGACTGGTATGAAATCTTGATGTGTCCTGTAACAATAGTTGTGGAAATGTTTGTAGAAGCACATGCCTATTGAACTGTGAAGCTTTTACAACCTTGAAACAGTGATTGTGTGAACTTATGACAGCAAGTGGCATTTGTGTGGGAGTAAGAGATGTAAGACAAAGGGTTGACATACTGGTAACCCTAACATAGTGAGTGGCCTGAAATAACAGGGACATAAATATACATAAGAATGAACTTGATGATCTATGATTCTGATATAACAACTACAGTGACCTATTACATTGTGCCAAAACCCCACCTACAGCCGACATCTGTGACTTGCGTACTGTGACAGAGGGACTGAGAGGAAGTGATCTACAAGACAGTGAGACTGTGGCTTGATATCTCTTGTAGAGACATGTGGGAGCAAATGAGACAGCAGCAGTGAACAACAAATATTCCAATTACAGTATGCCAATTCCCTTGTTCATTAATGACAGCCTAACAAAACCCTAACAGTGAATTAAAATCGAGTTTCAAGTCCACAAAACCGGGTATTTTGGGCCCACCGGCCGGCTGTCATGACTCGGCCTGGTTGACTCGGGCTCGGCCTGGTTGACCGGCTTGTTACCGAGCCGGCCGAGTCATTACAAAAACCGGCCGGCTAGGTAACAAGCCGGCCAACCTGGCTGGTTTTCTGTCTGGTCGGACCGGTTGGCCTAATGGCTCGGTCGACCAGGCCTGGTCGGACTTGAGCCGGTCGTTTTTTAAAATAGAGTTTTGAACAAGTATGTAGATGGGCTTATGTAGGACTGCCAAAGGGAAGAATTGTGGATGTCTTCCTAGAAAGACCATATAGAAGGATGAAAGATCCTTCCAAAAGATATGGCATGAAGCAAGGCCAGATGAAGACTGATGGATCACTTTCTGATGAAAGGAATGATGAAATGACTCGTGGATGAAAGTGATGGATGGTTTGTGCCCTATGAAGAGGTCCCTAAAGATGAAGACTCCATAACGTAGAAGAAATTCATGATATTGAAGGAAGGAGTTCTTCAGAGCAGCTGGTTGTCCCATTATTTCCACCTGAGAAGCTACTGCAGGTCCTTGATTAAGAGGGAGCCTAGAAACAAGTCTCTTATTTGGTAAAAACTTGGAAATTCCTAAGTCAAGAGGGAGCTTAGGTACATTCCTTGTATAGGAATGAGTACATTCCTTTATTGGAATAGGTCCTCCCTAATTGAGAGGGAGGGATTGACACGTCATTCTTGTCTTCACTTGGGAAGAAAGAATAGAGGATTGGGTAAACATCTGGCATCCGATACTCTTTGAGGATGAGTTAGGGCATCCAAGATAAGAGTAGTCGTAAAGGACCGATATTCTTTGAGGACTGGGAATCCAAGATAAGAATAGTCCTGGTGGAACATACTCTGAGAGAACCTGGGTGGAGTATGTTCCAAAAGAGACAATGATTAAGGTGTCTATAAGTCATTGGTCTCACTAAGCATTGAGCTCAAGATCTCGTGAAGAGATGGAGCTGCTAGTGAAGGCCTTGCTATGTGACAATGATAGTTGATATGATGCTATATAGATGAGTTAACAATCTGATTCTTCTTATGAGAAATTCTTTAGATTGAGAATGACCAAGTATCATTATGAATAGCTCCCTAGTTAAGAGCGAGTGTTGAAAAATGTAACTAGGTTCGGTCTTCATAATGACATGTAATTGTGAGTTGTGTCAATGATGTAATAAAGAAAAATGAAAATTAATTTGTAAGCCTTGCTTCATGGGTTTCATGAGTAATTCATTTTAGTTGACTCTCATTTGAGAGCATTAGGATTTGTCATTTAGAGTCAAAAGAATTAATGTCATGTATTAAGAGCTCTGCTTGAGCCTGTCATTGTATATTAATCAATGTAAATGTCTTATTAGCCCTCCAAAGACAAGCACAGTCTTCTTGGAATTCGGCCTCCAAAACTGTGTAAGAAGATCTTCATGTCGGCTCACATAAATAGGCACACCGGTTCACATGCTCAGGTCGGCTAATATTGATGGACCAACAACTATATAAAGGCACCTTGGCCTATACCACAAAGATAGATTTTAGGTAAGGATCTCTGAGATTTTCGGATGATGCACAGTTTGGATCTCCTGCAATAAGCTCAGATCTATCTCTGTAATATTCGGATGGGATAACAGTTCGGTGTATCTTTGAGTTTCAGATGACCATTACAAGAGGAGAGTTCAGAACCTCTCTATGATTTCGAATGGTATTGCAGGGAGTATGCTCCGAGCTACCTAGAGTGGCTAAAAGCTTTAGTCCATATTAATCTCACCTGGATAGATTGCCCTGGTCAAGAATCTAGTCCGTGGCACCGCGGTGCCTCAACTCTTCATAGTTCTTTTTGTCTTATACTATTGAAGAATGTAACTAGGTTCGGTCTTCATATTTGTATTTGAGTCATTATGAAATGTATTTATCAAAAGAATGAAAAAGAAAATTTTATTACTATTACAATGACTTATTAAAGCATGGGTTTCATGCTTGTGTCATCATTTTATAGGTCAAAGTCCCCATTGAGGACTTCTAGGTTTTATATTGAGTCATTAGAGTCATTGTTCATTTTATGAGACCCTTCTTGGGCTTTTGAATCATGTAAAAATAATTATTTTTGAGTCAAATATGTAATTTGTCTCCTCCACACCAAGTCGGCCCTTGCCTGATGAAGTCGGTCCGCATGAGAACAATTCGACCCACAAGAAGGCTATATATAGAAGTGTAGTTCGATCTATTTTCTCATCCACTTAACAAGTTCGATATACACAAGAAGTAGTGCAGGAAAAAGTGCGAAGTTCAAGGAGAATAAGGAGAATTGCAGGATCAAAGTTTTGGGCTATCTCTCTCTCTCTCTCTCTCTTCTCTACGAAATTACTGGGCAGTTGCAGGGATCGAAGTTGCAGGGGTCGAAGTTGCAGAAGTCGGAGTTGCTGGGGTCGAAGTGCTATTGCTGCATAGGTCATAGTGCTGCTGCAAGGTTGAAGGTCTAGATCAAAGTTGTTGGAAGGAAGGGCTGACTTGGTGATTGGAGGAAGTCTGTGTCTAGGTCGAAGAGTCCAGGATTATCTCATCTTAACCACTGAAAGAAGAGGTTTGACTAGGTTTTCCCCTTGATAGGGATTTTTCATTGGCTGAGTGCCTATATCTGGTGTCTCTTGATTTTGTGATCTTCATACACACATAATCTGGTAATTGCTTGATGAAAGATAATATAATAAAGAAATAAAAGAAGCCAACATAATTCACAAGTAATTATCTAGACAGAGGAATCAAACCCTAATTCTACTAGCATTGATTTCTCAACAATGTGGAGTGCTGGCTTGACTTGGCTTGTGAGTATGGTTGGTGTGTAGGCTTGGGTGATTGGTCAGTGAAATAAACTTGGAGATTGGGCTTATGAGCCCAATAATTTTGCAAAAAGTTTTAACTTTTAAAAGAATGAATTTTATAAAAAAATATATAATATTTCTATAAAATTTAAATTTATTTAGAATTAAAAACTTTGATTAAAAATAGTCCAAGACCTTGTATAAGACCCATTTTGCCTTGACAAATTTGTATCTTCCCAAGTAGTAGGTAGAAACAAATTAGGCAATTTCAAAGCAGTTTCAATGACTCCACAGGGCAAGAAAATGCTACAACACCTTCCACTAAACTCCATGACCCCTTTTTTAATGTTCCTTCTATTATCAAATTTTTTAGTCTATAGTTTTTTAAAGCGTTGACAACGGAAGTGTCAATGTTATAGTGTTTTTGAAAATTTAAAATTGCATTGACATCCAAGGTATCAATGCCAAAGGGAAAAATATAAATTTTTGTCTTATACTGCACTGACATAATCCACGTCATCCAAGGAGCAATCATGGATCAAACATGTGTTGGTGAGTCAGATGGAAAAATCACGTGATGTAGGGTTGGATTCCGTTGCCGAGAGGTTTGTGGGTTTAAAAAATTATGATCACATGATAAGATTTTTTTCAAATCGGTTGTCAGTTCGTTATAATGATGCGTAGGTTGACACATTTTGGAATAAGTTATCCCATATAGAAATTACTCATATTACCCATGATTGAAATGTTGTTGTCTTATGCTAAATGCGGATGGTTTGTTAAGTGTTCCTCAGAGATCCACGATTTAATCGCGATCCCTTTCCTGTGCTTTCGCTTGGCTGTGAGAAACATGGGGAGAAGTGGAAAATTGAAAAGGAGTGAACCCAAGGCTCCCAATCTACTCGAAGTGTATCCTAAAATCCAGCAACGGTTTCGGGTAGTAGGATGGAGGAATTTTCCAATCGGTGTGCAGGTTACCATGATGAGGTCGCTAGAGCGTTTGCCGAAGGATTCGATGGTCAAAAGGTGTCCGTTGGAGGAATTACTTTTCAGCTGATAGAGGAGTTGATCGCCAAAGTCACAAGATTTCCTACAGATGGAGAGAGGGCGTTCAAAAGTCATGTCTTAGCTGGCGTTGATGTACCCTTCTTTCTGAAATATGAATTTAAAGAAATGAATTAGAGTTCAGGGGTGCATAGGTCCTGACTAAAGGATGAATGACACTGTCTTTTGAGGATCAACCAATCATATTTTACTTGCGAGGGACACTACAATCGAGTCAATCTTTATCACTTTCGATTTTTGGCTCACATAGCAGCTCAGTTGAGAATCAATACCCCTTATTTTCCGTTGGAAAGCCTGAAACATATGTCTGGTAGAGTCAGAGCAAGAATGAATGCATCCTCCCACTTTATATATCATAAAGGTCTAATAAAACTGTTAATTGAAAACCAATTAAGAAAATTTGGAAGGACCTGGGAACACTTTTTGTTTTGGGAAGGTTTGAACTTCATCCCGCTAAGCTTAAAAGGGGTAGGAAGAAGGGTAGGAAAAATAAGGTTAAGCAACCACATCCTGAACAGGGGACCTCATCTTTACAGACAAGGAGCCAATTCAAGGTGGAACAATTCTCCCTTTGATTCCTGAATTACCTAGAGTTTATACCAGGAGAAGTGATAGATTACGAAAATCAAAGGTTGGCTCTCCTCCCATTGCCCCTGTACCTGCAGAAAAATATGTTAGTGAGCAAATAGAGAAAGCTAAGGGCAAAATTATTGAGCCCGAAGCTAAGAAGACACCAACAGAGAAGGAACCTACTTTGGTAGAGATGTTTAAAGGTGGAAAAAGACCCCACACTAGGCCATGGAACAAGCTGAGACTAAAAATCAAGTTGAAACAAAACCTTGAGCTAGCAAAGGAGGTCATAGATGTTGATAAAACTCCTCAGAGTGACTTGATCATAAAGGCTACGAGTTCAAAAAGACCAAAGAAAACAAAGGATTCAAAGAAGGGGCTATTGTGGAGGTTCAAAAGAGTAAGAGGCAGAGGAGGAAAAATGTGGATATCTTATTAAAAGTAGCTAACACCCTTAGCTAAGCTGATTTTTGAACACACAATTTTGATTGCTCACTGTTAAGGTGAAATTTTGATCTATAGACCGATAACCCATTTATCAACGTTTTTGCACAGGAAAAGGCAAATAGGCGCTAACAATTTCATTGTCAGCGCATTTTTGGAAATCATTCCTATAAAGGCACTGCCAGTTAGCATGTCAATGACACTGTTATGTTCTGGCTTCAAAAGGGTAGCAACGAAATTGTCAGCGCTAGCAGATCAGGGAGCCCGAAAGGAGGATCTGTTCAACATAAGATATTTTTGGAGGGATGACAAAGTTTGAGTTCTAGCAAATGAGGCAGAAGATCAATCACTATTTTCACCTTGTTTTGTAGCCAGATTTGTAGCATGATGTTATGATTTAGATACAGATAGGCTTGGAAAAATGCTTTATATGCATGTATTTACGTATACATTTTTATTTTTAGAAATCTGTAATTAAAATATGCTGCAAACGTGGTTGTCGGTTGAATTCTTTTCTATAAAGACAAAATTTGTATAATGAAAAAGTGTTGAAAACTTCTTGCAAAACCTTAGTACAATGTATACTTTTGAAATTTATATAAATTACTGTAATTGGTGTTATTTGCTCAAATTTACAGAGATTCCTGTGTGATGGGTTTCCTGTTTGTTTTTTAGTGCATGCCATTTCTTTTGTTTCACAATCTGATCCATATATCTTCTACGTTTTGGAAATTGAGTTATCAAATCCGAATTTTGTCTATCAACTTAGATTTACCATTGCCAAAGTGTTATATGTTTTCGAATTAAATATCTTTCACATAATTGATCAATTGCTTTGTTTTCGATATTTATTTCTATCTGCTTCTATCATAGCTAAATGAGGATATGTCTAAGAAAGTTGTTGCTACCTTGCCTGTGTATTTTGCTCATATAGCCTGTAAGAAGTAACTTGTTGTCAAATAGACTCCATGCCCAATTGTTTTTCCTGTACTTTCCAGACCAATTTTGTTTAAAATCCAATCAAATATAGTCGATGTGCGAAGTACATAATCATTCATAGTTGAGTGAGTTATAGAAGGGACCCCCCTTCAAATTGAAAAGGCTAGCTTTCGATTCAAAAGATTGGTAGAGGTTACCTTAAGAGTTTTTCCCGCAGTTAGGGTTTTCTCTAAGTGATAACACCTCCCATCTTAGGTATCACTCTCAACTTCAAGGCCAAGACAAAGGTAAAAATAGTATGAACATTAAGAGCTATTTCAAATCTTCCTCCACCTCTACCTCTGCTACTGCTAGTGCCACTGCCTCCCAACCATGTGTAAGTCAACATACCTTGGATTTTCATTGGAAAAAAGCATTGCAATGATGTGCTTTTGAATACAGTGCCAGGTGGTGGTATGATGCAGATATCCCCTTTAATGTTGCTCACTCACCTTATTACCAAGCTATGTGGGATGTTGCTTTTGTCAGGAAAGGTCTTCAAAGGCCCTACTATGCATGACTTGAGGGGAGCTCTTTTGCCAAGAGAGGTTGCCTCCATTAGAGAATATTTGACTGAGTTTAAAGAGTCATGGACGAAAATATGTTGTTCCATCATGTCAGATGGATGGACTGATGGAAAAAAAATGCACTATCATAAATTTCCTTGTCTCTTCCCCTCAAGGAACCATGTTTTTGAGATTGGTTGATGCATTTGATAGGGTGAAAGATGCAAACCTCTATTATTTGAGCTTTTGGTTGAGATAGCTACAACTGTGGGGGGGGGGAAATGTTGTTCAGGTCATCACAGATAATGCCTCAAACGATGTTCTTGTTGGAAAAACGCTAGAGACCAAATATAGGACCATACTTTGGACCCCATGTGTTGCACATTGCATAGACCTCATGCTTGAGGACATAGGAAAAGTGGAATGAGTAAAGAACACTTTAGAGCATGCCAAGAGTATGACAAAATACATCTACAACTACTCATGGGTATTGAGCCTAATGAGGAAAAACATTGGAGGTAGGGAGCTTGTTAGGCCTGCCATCATGAGATTTGCAACTCACCTCTTCACATTGCAATCTCTCACTTCCCAACAACAAAACTTGCATAGAATGTTTTCCAGTGATGATTGAAATTCATCTTGATGGGTTGGTAGAGCAGATCGAAAAGACACCGAAAAGAAAGTTTTTGACAACATTTTTTGGAAAAAAGCAACAGAGCTACATCTACGAGGCTATGGATCAAGCAAAGGAGCAAATACAAACAAACTACAAGGATAGAGTAGGTAAATATGGGCCTGTTTGGGAGATCATTGATAATAGATAGGACAATAAACTCCATCGTCCTATACATGCAGTTGGGTATTTCCTGAACCTAAAGTATCATTATAAAGCTAAGCTAGGAGAAGATCATACTTGGGAGGTTAAAGATGGATTGTACGAGTGCTTGGAGCTCATGGTACTTGATGAGTCACAACAGTTGGAAATACATCAACAAATCACTTCTTTCTCTAGGGCCACAAACACATATGGAAAAAATCTAGCAAAGATTGCAAGAGATGTGGATCAACTAGGTAAGCAATTCCAATTTATTTGTTTTCTTTTGTAAAGTTCAATTGTTTAAAATTGAAGTGGTAATTTGTAAATTGTTCAAACTTCCAATCTAAAATGTTGAACAATGAATTGACTCTAGTCTTTGTCCTTGTCTTTGTAGCACATTCGTGGGAATTGTTTGGCAACCAATGTCCTCAACTGCAAAAGTTTGCAGTTAGAGTTCTCAACCAAACTTGCAATGCTTCTGGGTGTGAGCACAATTAGTCTGTTTTTGAATGGATTCACAAGAAAAGGAAAAATCGTTTAGAACAAAAACGATAAAATGATCTTGTCTTTATGCAGTACAACCTTCGACTAAGGTGCAACCAATTGTTGAACAAAAGTAGAATGAACAAAGTTCGTTCTTTAAGTTAAATACTCTAGAAGGCTTGGAATATGTAGATCTCCATTTAGGATACAAGAATATATATTAAAATGTATGAATGAGAATGATGGTACAAATGAGAGTGAGGGCCTGCTTATATACACTAGGCAGGTACCTCTTCATGGAAGGTCATGTCCAATTTTGACATGCCTCTTTAGTACTAATTACTAATAAACTAATCATTATTACAATTATCATCATTATTTATATTTATATTATTTTTATATATATTTTATTCATAACAAAAAGACCTGATACAAATCCCATTGTGTTGGATGATATTGATACAACTTTAGAATGGGTAGAGGAGACTCAACCAACTGAGTTTGATGCTGATTTTGATATTGATGCCATGGAGTTGGGGGGTGTTGATCCCAATGTAGGTTTCGTAGTTGAACCAGTAACTGAAGGAAGTGAACCACCAAGACCAAACATGGCACACGGTATTGGTGAGGGAAGTAGTAGTCGTGCAACTCGTCTAATTCCTGCTTCTAGTTCTTCTAGGTCTAGTGCTGCTATTTAGGCTGGAGAGGAGTTTGAGGAGTCCTCAGAGTTTGAGCTAGATGATGTTTATGCAGCTCTCGCCGATGATCCCATGTCTAGAAGTGGTGATGAGTTTGATGAGCGTTCATGTTAATCAATGATTTGTAGTAGGTTAGTGGTCTAGTAGCTTGAGTTTTAGCATTGTTTTTGGGCTCTAGAGGCCATTTAGAGCCTCATTGGTTATGCATTTTGTTGATGATATCATTGATATGTATTGCACTCGGTGCCATTTTGATATGTGCACCTTTACATGGTATATAGATGATAATACTTTCCATATTTTGTCTCTAATGGTTTGGAATCTTAAAAATAAGATTTTTTCATTAAAAAATAATTATGGTTTTTAAACTTCTGTGGTTATCGTTATTTGCAGAATCCAGATTATCCACAGTATCATAAAACATTGGTCAACGTTTTGAATCCCAACAGGGATCCATCATTAGGACGAGAATGAAGAATGAAAGAAGGTCACAGAAGGTCAAGGTATAAATAGTGGAGGGCAATGATGTTTGAGAGGAGCCAACAATAGATAACAATAAATTAATTTTAATTACAAAAAAAAAAAAAGAAAAAAAAAGAAGAAAATTAAAATTAATTTATTATTTTTATTTTTTATTTTATTTTTATTTTTTATTTTTTATTTTTTATTTTTTTGTAATTAAAATTAATTTATTGTTATCTATTGTCGGCTCCTTTCAAACATCATTGCCCTCCACTATTTATACCTTGACCTTCTGCAACCTTCTTTCATTCTTCATTCTTGTCCTGATGATGGATCCCTGTTGGGATTCGAAACGTCGACCAATGTTTTATGATACTGTGGATAATCCGGATTCTGCAAATAAAAAATAATTATTTTATGTATTTTTTTTCAATTTTGGTTTATTGATTCTAGTTCGATCCAATTTGATGTGGTTCTAGTTCGAATCACAGTTAGATAGGCGACTGGTTCAATACCCAGTTTCCGTTTTTAAAACTATGTTGCATATATATTTCACCGTGTATTAAGTTTTTAGTTGCAGATCTGCACTTTCCCTTACTGTAGCATAATAGATCTGCAAGATTTTCAAGTTCCCCAACTCCACAAGTATTTTAGCTTTGAGATTTATTAAATAGGTTCTACATTAAATTATCTCGTTTATCTTTTATTTGTAGATTCTAAAAGTCATTATTTCTTGATGTTCTTAGTTTAAAATCCTTTTTGGAATTTTTTTGGGCATAGCATCTAGAGGGATTTGATTGCAAGACTCTATAAATTCAATTATCAGCTTGTTAAAAATTGCAATTTGGTGTTTGTTAAAAGTTTTGGAGTGATTCTAAAGGATCAATCTAACATCTCCTATTCTCCCCACCCCTAGATCTTGGATTTGGAGTTGTTTGGCACTACTTGGGTGGTCGTTTCAATGGGAATTGGTCGCTGTCCTTGCGTATTTCTGTAGACTTTTATAGTTTGTAGCAATGAAACATGAATCTCCGGTCACTCGCGATTAATCACAAGTCAAACTCTGCTCTTCCCTCAAACGATCCGATTCAACTCTCGGCGAGTCAAACTCTCGTTGACCGAGTTTGACTTGTGGTCGATGTGAGTTTGACTTGCGATTCAGCCCTCGACTTGGCAAGCACAGATTTTAACTTTTAGGGTTGCTACATTGTTTTTTGCGTGGTTTAGTTAGGTTAAAAATTAAATGTCAGTCCATAACTCATTTCTCAGTGCTCAAGCCCACAACTCATACGCCGAGAAGGTAATAGAGGCATGGTTTCACTTACAGTTTACTCCGCATAATAGCAGCATAGTGTGCAGTGTGCTCTAGCGTTAGCTTCAACGTGTGCTCTGTTAGATATTTCAGTAGCAAACCATTATCGTATCGGTTTAGCAACAATCAAGAGATTTCAGTTACTATTTTTTTACTGATTTGTATGCTGTATTTTATAAATTTTTAGAAGCATTTGCTTATGGTTCTATGTAGTCAGTGGTTAGGAGTTGGGACTCGGTACTTTGGATCATGTTTGGACTCATAAAATATATGAGATACTTATTCATTCATGATATTTTGGACATCTATTGATATCATGCATTGTTTGGACATGGTTTTATTGAATATCAAAGAAAGATGTTTTTTTTAATTCAATATGTGTATATCTTCATTTATTGAATTCATCGATTTTTTCTCGATTTTTTCCCGATTTTTTTCCTATCCGATTAAAACTCTTCGCTCTTTTGCCTCGCCGATTCCGAGTCTGGTAACATTGGTTTGTAGTCGCATCACAACAAACAAATTAACACTAGAACCCCTCTAATCTACATTCCAATCACAGAAATAACTTCTTATTTGGTTAGCATATTTTTAATAAACTCATTTTGACTAGTAATACTTATATATTTCTTGAGTTTGAGTGTTATATATTGCTGGTTACAAGTATTTTATGCATATTTTTACACAGTAAATTAGTAGGACAACTAACAATTAACTCCTCCACCTCACCCTTAGACCCCATTTCAGGCATTAGTCTTTACTTAGCTGGGTGAGGTATCAAACATAAATCCTCCCACAGACTTTCAAAAAGAAATTGGTGTTGTCATTGATGCCAACACCGGTCTTTGAATGCTCTTAATATACATCGTAGATTGCATCAGTTGGAAGCTCCAATGGACAAGAAGTCCCAAAAGATAGCTAGCCCTTGCAGTGTACCCCGCATTTGATGAAGATTTTGGCTAAGCAGATCAGTGAAATTGCAAGTTTTATATCATAAGATGATGGTCATCATTCCGATTCCAACGGTATGTGGCATGTTATGAGGCTCCTCACAGTTTGAGAGATACGACCAAATCAAAGTTGGTGTGCCTATCTTGTGGTCAAAGTCCCCAATAGTAGATAATGTGGCAGTTCGACAATGGCTAAATATTTGTTCTTGAGGCCAATAACAACTTTTCTTAAGGTCATGATTAAATATTTTCTTGAGGTCAATTTGGTTGCTAAAGTGGAGGGCATATCGACTAATTTAAAAAAAAAGTATGTCGTCCCTAATATCCATGGGGTTTATGGCTCCAAAATATTTTAATTTGAAATAAAAAATTTGAATTTTGGAGGGTCGTCTTCCCTCATTTTTACATGTTGGCTTGCTCTCTCAAAAAACCTCCATGCCTATATGAATATGGCTCATTTGTCCTTTGTAAAGCATCAACGTATGATCTGAAATAGTCATGTGAAATTCAGAGGCCTGGTGTAGTCACGAGTAACCAAGGAGCAGGCTGTTTTTGGAGACAGTTCTAGGCACTTCAATTTTTTTTTTCTTTTTTCTTTTTGGGTTCTTTGCTGGGTTACATCACATTCTCTGAGCTATTTTTGATTGGTCTGAGGCACATCCGAGCTGGTTCTAAGGCAGGAAATTTCAGACCTTCTGAGGCTGATCTTTTGTGTCTTATTCTGAGATTGAACGATCAAATGCACAACTATGCTTGAGAGAAGTATATTCCTCCTAGAACGCTTCTATACCACTGTGAAATTTTGAGCCTGTAAACAAACTTCTGCAAGCAATTGAGAATCATATAAGTTCTGTTTCTAGTTCAAGGCATCACCATGAAGTCAAAGGTCTAAGACTTGGCTACAGTAATGAAGGTGGAGTTGAATTGTTTACAGTGAAGGCTGAGCATTGTTCCCTAAGAATCGAACTCAGATTCGTTTTCATAATTCGATCTTCAATGGTCTGGAGTGAAGCATGTGCAATCACATGTATTGATAACCATATGGGTCAAGATTGATGAAGTTCTGAACCTGGTTGCTACGCATAGTCATTTCGATAAGAGCATTACCTGTAGAGTGCGCAAGAGCAGATGTTTATTTTTTTAATATATTACAGAATGTGTAATTGTGGTGACAAAGGTTCAGCTGTGTAGCGTGCAATGCAATGGCCTAATATACCAATGTGTTGATCAAGCATTTTGTTGTTGATAGTTGCGGCAAGTCTTTACTACGTAAAATTATTCAAAGATCATTTGTGTGCATGGAAGAATACGAGCATAGAATCTATATATAGCAGAGTATCTTGAGTGCATTGTGTGAATCTATGGAGCATAGACCAGAGCTTGTGCACATATAGTGAAAAGTGAAGGTCCTGTTTATTTGGTTGGAGTGACTTGAGACAGAGCAGAGAAACCAGTGCGTACATCCGGAAAATCTAGCTGCGATGAACCTGTGCATATTGCTGAAGGGAATATTGTTTGTCATATGCTGAGGATGTGTGTTGCAGAGAACTGTGGATGATTGAAGGTGTAAGTTTTGCTATGGAAAAGTGCTGGCTACTTGCTGAGCCATTTATTATTCAAAGTGAATTGTAAACTGGCTGCTATGTGGTGTGTGAGTTGTATTCTTGTGCTTACCAAATGTGTGTTACAATATCAAGGGCTTGTAATGATGAATACGTATGCTGATTATTCCAGTGGAGCTGCAAGAATATCTTGGTTAACCTAACGAAGCTAATATGCATGTGAAGGCATTATTGATTAACAATTAGGGTTTAGCTGTTTGTTGATATGCATGTGAAGGCATTATTGTAAGGGTACTTGTTTTTGAGAATATTATTGCTATTGGTAAATCAGTAATCAATACATCATGGGTCTGATCTTTGTGCTGAGAGAATATGAAAGTTGGCTGCTAGAGCTAGGGTTTGGCTTGATACCATGTATGTGAGTATGAGTTGTTGAAAATTGAGTACTGCCTGAGCAGTAGATTCAGATCAGATTGGTTGGTTGATTGATATATGTTGCAATAACAATTGACCAGATTTGTAATATATTGCTGCTAGGGTTTCTGTTTGAGTTGTAGTAAGGGTTTGTTGCTAATTATAATTTATAAGTAGAAGCTTCAGGGTTGCCTTATAAATTGCTGATCTGAGTTTATAAAATAATGCATTGTTAAGAACCATTTGATGCTGCCAGGGTATGACAGTGAAAGTGTATCATTGAACTACTTAGCACAACAACCTCATCATTATCAAAAGCAACAAAAGGATTTACATTATAGTTTGCTGCCCAAGTTTGACATTGCTACTATCCAAAGAATGTCTTGTTGAGAGCATTTTGTTTCTGGCCAGGGTTTGATATATTTTCATAAGGCTTTTTGTTATGAACAGAATATTACTACTAGGACGCTTGGCTACAAATTGCAGTGCAGTACCTATTGATGTCAGTATGGGAAGTTAGTGTTGGATGGCTTTTTGAGCAGAGCTCCTGGGACTTTCATGTATATGTTGATTTGTGGGAAGAGGTTTACATTGCAGAAAAGATACCAGGGTTTGAAAGAGAATATCCTAGGCAAAGTTGTTGGGACAAGGGTTGTATATAGCAGAGTTATTTATACTGAGCAGAGATTGTGTTATTTGATGCCAGTATTTGTATGAGCCTAGATTTGACATTGATGGTTGTATTCAGCTGCTAAAGGTTTGTTAGTTGTGTATCATGCTGCTTTTTGACAGATAGATGCATATGTTGAGACAATTAGTTATGGAGCATTTGCCAGACAGATTATGTTGCTGAGCTAGAATTTGATACTTTGAGCAAGAAGAGTTGGCATTGTTGTTGATGGCCTTGTATTACTGATCAACAACAATGCCAATGATCCTTGTTAGCCGTTTCTTCTATGATGTGATTTACAATCATCTTTTTTTTTAAAATCATATCTGCATTAGGAGCAATTACAACATGGAGGAGTTGTCCACTTCTAACACTTTCTAGAATAATGGAATTATTATTATTATTATTATTATTTTATGGTAAGAGGTTGAGCTAGAGACACTATTTAAATAACAGCTCCCTCTCTTACTTGGGCATCGTTGGATTTGAGAGGCTTCTCTCCCTTGATGCTTAATGACACATCTCTTGGATGTGCCTGGATAACCAACAATTTTTTGTGGGTGAGGATGTTTGTATATATAATTGTTTTTCTCTTTGTTGTTGAAACCACTAGACATATATTTCAGGATCTCAGACTTTTGTGATCCATATTGATTCTTCGAAACTGATTTTGGGATTAATCACATCATCAATGATGATGTGATTAATCTGAAAATCAGTTTCAAAGAATATATTTCAGGAGTAAGAAGGTGGTGTACTTTTCTCATATTTCATGTTATCATTAGAACTTTGCTTATGAATACATTTTTTTTATCTATTCATGGATTGGTGTTTCTCATACATGGTTTTTGATGGCTGTAATATTGTCAAATATTGGGTATTTTCTACACATGCAACACTAGCATAATTGTTGCAATATAGGCTGGCAAGGAGAGGAGCACAATGGGCTTGTATTTTTCAGATATTGTGCCTTTTTACCATCTTTCAAGCAGCTTACCATTTGAGACTTGTTAGGACCCCATTTACCCAATGGACGAGGCGCTAAGCTCCAGTCTTACCATCCAATTTTATTTATGCAACTTTAACGAACCTGTTTTGCTGGAATTTACTTTTTAAATCACCTCTGCACTTCATTGCCGGAGTAAAAGTAATAATTTTTGCAGGTCGGGCCTAAGTGGTGCGGTTCATGGGTCGTCCAGTGGGGGTTCATTGCTGCTGATGGGGGGTCCTCTGCCTGTGGATGGGGGGGCTCCCTACAAGCCTCGAATTCATATTCCCCATTCCTCTTCATTAATGAATATGGCTAAGCATTCTCTTATTTCCATGCCGGATACCCTGGGAATGTCGACCACATTGCCTCCGTCTACATCCTCCAAGTTTTTTCATGTTGCTCCCTCTTCTGAGGATCCGGTTCCTGGTTCCCCTATTTCTGAGTGCCCATCCCTTACCTAGTAAAATTCGGTAGGCAGCGACCTCGATTTGCTGCTACTGGACCTTGGTGCAAACTTGGTCCCTCTGCCAGTTGATGTGGGTTCGCTGACTCCCCCCCCTCTGTTTCTTAGTCCTTCTGCCACGGAAAATGTCACTAATAGGAGGGGAAAAGGCCGCTTGAGGATAAGGAAAAAGTCCATTTCCATGTTGGGGCCGGTTGAGGCTCTGGATGAAGGAATTTTTCGGGATATTTCGGTAACTTTAGCACTTGATAGGGTACTTAGAGTGCTTGAGCCCTCTAAGGCTGCTCCATGATCCATATGGTCTCTATCAATATCAGGGGGTTGGAGGGTAAAGGAAAGTCTCTGTCTATGTGCGAGTTTTTTTTAAAGCTTATTTAAGAGTCCATGAATAACACTGATAAGTCTACTGCCTATTTCCGTTCGATGTTCCCAGCTTGGCACATTGCGGCTCGGGATGCATTGGGACCCTTTGGTGGGGAGATTGTGATGTGGAATCCTGCTCTGGCCTCCTTCAAGGCCTATGGTTTCTTCGGTGGAATTATCCTTTCTGGACATTTTCGTGGTTATAAGCGCTGGATACATATTATCAACAATTATGCCCCATATCAGGACAGGTTGTCGTTCTGGCGGAGGATGGCTAGCTGTGGCATTCTTTCTTTGACCAATTTGATTATTGCTAGGGATTTTAACTCTACTCTGCATGATGGGGAGACGTGGGGTTCAAATGGTCGTGTTGATCCTTTGGCGGGTCATCTTGTGAATCTTTTCAATTCTTTCAATCTCTGTGACTTGAGGAGGTTGGAGAATGGTCCCACCTGGTTCAATGGCAGGCAGGGATGTGCTTCGATCTGCAAGAAAATTGATCACTTCATGGTTAACACTCACCTGTTGACGCAGATGGGGAAATGGACAGCGAAAATTGGGGATGTTTTGTTTTCAGACCACAGATCCATTATTCTTGTTTGGGATTTTGCAAGGCTGGTGGTGGTGCTCCTTTCAAGTTCAATCGCGTATGGTTAGGGGACCTGTGTATCAACAATTTGATGGCGGAGCACTTCAGATTAAATCCGCAGAGTAAGGATATCACTGCGATGGACTATCTTATGGACACTCTGAGGAGTCTTAAGAAGGTTGTAAAGAGTTGGGAATGCGGTAAAAAGCTGCAACTGAAAGCTCGATTAGTTGCATTCGAGTTGGAGACTGCTCGCCTTTTGAAGGAACTAGAGGAAGCTATTCCAAAAGAGGGCATTTGGCAAAAACTGAAGGAGGTGGAAGGGGAGAAGAGAATTATTCTTCTCATCGAGGAGCAGTCCTGGAGGCTGAAGAGCAGGGTGATCTGGCTTAGTGAAGGCGACAAGAACACCAAGTATTTTCATGCATATGCGGAGGGGAGAAAAACCTCCAATGCTATCTGGCAGATCAAGGAAAATGGCACCTCCTATTTTTCCACTGATGACATTCAGGTGGCGGCTGTCAGACATTTCGAAGAATTGTTTAAAGCTTGGGAGTCAGTTTGCTATGATGAGCAACTATGGGAAGTTGAGGATATGCCTGCCATGTATGATGAAAGGATGTTATCGGACTTCTACAAGCCAATTAGTGACTCGGAGATTTGATCTCTCTTGAAATCTTTCGCTATGGATGAGTCCAGGGCCAAATGGCTGGACCCCAGATTTTTCCTCCATTTTGCTGAGATTCTTGTTTCCCTTATTACAGAAATGGTTGATGATGTTAGAAGGAATGGGAAGGTTAGTGGGGCCGTTAACTCTACATTTCTTGTTCTGATCCCTAAGAAATTCGGCGCTAAATCCTTTAATGATTTCAGACCAATTTCCCTATGCAACACGCTCGACAAAGTTATCTCGAAAGCTATTGCTGAAAGATTTAAGAGGGTGTTGTCCAGTTTCATATCACCAGAACGGTCTAACTTTTTAAAGGATAGGTGTATTCATGATGCGGTTGCATCCACTCAAGAAGTTTTACATTCCATTCATACTAAGAAAATGCAGGCTATGGTCATGAAGATTGACCTCTGTAAGGCGTATGATAGGGTTGATTGGGGGTTATTAAGAATGGTTTTATTCAAGATTAGACTTGACAGGGTTTCGGTTAATTGGATCATGGGATGTGTGACCAATTCCTCCATGGCAGTTATTATCAATGGTGTCGCGTCGAGTTTTTCAGGCCGAGGCGTGGCTTGAGACAGGGATGCACACTTTCACCGCTCCTTTTCATCTTGGTAATGGACACTCTGAGTACCAAAATCAGTAAAGCTGTTTCATCAGGCCACATTAAGGGTATCAAGTTGTCTTATCTGAGGGAGATTAGTCACAATTTTTTTTGTTGATGATGTCTTACTTTTTGGCATGATCATTAGATTTGTCTGGATTGTTTTTCATGATATTTTTTCCAGATTTTGTGCGGCCACTGGAATGATGGCTAACAACAGTAAATTGTGTATTTTCTATGAGGAGGAAGGAAATGAGATGGTTATTGCTGTTGGTGATCTATTCAATTTCAGCATTGCGCCTTTGTGTTTGGGCTTCAAATATTTGGGTTTTTATTTGAAACCAAATAACTATACTACTAAGGACTAGACCTGGATGGTTGATAAAGCTGAGAAGAGGATTAGGGGTTGGTCAACCAAATGGCTGTCTTTAGGGGGTAGAGTTATTTTGATCTAGGCAGTTTTATAGCAATTAATGGTTTATTGGGCTCACATTTATGTCATTCCAAAAATGATTCTAAACAACATTAGAAGAGTCATGATGCAATTTCTATGGAACGGAAGAGAGAAGAAGGGGAAGTACCATTTGGCAAGTTGGGACATGATCATGAAGCCCAAGGATCGTGGTGGGTGGGGGTTGAAGGATTTGGACACCTTTGGGAGGGCACTTCTTATGAAATCCATGTGGAGGGGACTAATGTCTAAAGGTTTATGGAGTGAGATCATTAGGTTGAAGTATTTAAATGCATCAGGATTGGAGGAACTTCTTATGCTAGGGTGGAGAAATATCAAGGGGGCTTTTACTATTTGGAATGGTTTCAAACTCATTTGGCTTGGCTTTGCCACATTCCTGAGGTGGAAGTTTGGGAATAGAGATAAGATTCTAATCGGTCAAGTGGGCCAGTGGGGAGATTTGAACCTGATATCTTGTAGCAGTCAGCTCTTAAGCCATTTAAATGGAAAGGGACTATTTTACTTGGGCCAAATAGTTCAGGATCAGGTCAATGGCATTCCTTTATGGTTTTCGGTGGAGATTCTTCAGTTACCGGATCATTTTAAAGAGGAGTGGGGAGTTTATACCGCGGATTTGAGAAGCTGGGTTTTTCTTTGGAACACTGGTGGTGATAAAGTGACTTGGAATGCGCTATTAATAAACGGTATGCTGGTTGTGAAAGATTTGTATTCCAAACTCCAATCCCATTCTTTCCAGGAGGCAGAGATCATAATCCTTATGGGTATATGGGAGACTAATGCTCAACTAAAAATGAAGCTGTTCCTTTGGCTTGTTCTGAAAAATAGAAACCTCACATGGGACAACTCGATGAGGAAAGGGAAGATAGGGCCTGGATTTTGTTGTTTATGCAAGCTGGAGGGAGAAGATAATCCACATCTCTTTTACAAATGCTCTTATGCAAGAAAAGTTTCACAGGAGTTAAGTAAATTTTTTAAGATGCAAATTCCTGACATCAAGAATACAAAAGACTTTATATCTTGGGGTCTCAAGAAAAGTCACAATCTCAGAATACTACTGGCTTTGTTCCACTGGTACATTTGGTGCAGCAGGAACAAATTGATTTTTGAAGAGATTAGAAGCAGCCCAGAGGGGACTGATAATAATATCATTCAACTTTGGGATAAATTGAAAACAGAGCAGAGACCTCCGGTGGATCTTTCAAAGCGGTTGCGGCCCATTGAGATTCATTATCCAGCCGGATTCTTCGATGGCGCTTCACAACATTCAAGATGTGGGTGTGGAGCATGGTTGTTGATTTCGCCTCATTATCATTGTAAGATCCATTGGTTCGGTGGAGTAGGAACTAATATGAGGGTTGAAGTGCTGGCTTTGTGGGGTTTATTATGGTTCGCCTCTCAGTTGTGTATCGATAACCTTTCGGTGTTCGGTGATTCGAAGGTTCTCATTGAGCATATCAACAAGGGATCCAATCTTTTCCCTGGCCATCTCGTGACTTGGTTGGGGCGCATAAAAGTATTAAGGGACTCTTTCACTACTGTTAACTTTCAGCGCATATTCCGAGAGAAGAATTCCTAGGCAGACAGGGTATCTAAGAAAGGATTGAATGGGGTATTTGGAATTATGCAATATGAACTGGTGGACGCAGATGGGCAAGGAGTAGTTGGATCGGTGAATTTTTCATGATTTCTATAATGTTCTCTGTTTTGTTTTTTGGTTTATGACAGGTCTAGGATTTCCTATAACCAGAGATGTTTTTTCTGGGGTCCTTTGTCATGTCTGTCTTGGAGCTGTAGTTCATTGTGAATGAAGGGCTCCGATCTCCCGTGAAAAGGTTATATACAGTGTTATGTTTCTTGCTAGGCAACTGTAGCGAACGGGGGTATTTTTCTGTAGGCAGTGCCATTTCGGTTTGGCTGTGACCACTTCGATCCACTATGGTTT